>PVKE010005286.1:24427-59868 GCA_004027555.1 Craseonycteris thonglongyai
AGTGCATAGTTATTTCTATTTTACTTTTTGACAGATAGAGAGAGAGACAGAGACAGAGACAGTTAGAGAACCGAACTGTGGGAACTCCCCAGTTCAGCACGTGGGTCCTGCCTGGGCCGGAGCCGGGATTCGATCCTCGGTCCTCATGGCCTCAAAGCGAGCGCTCAACCCGCTGAGCCGTCCCGGCTTTCCCCAGCCCTTATATTTCTTAAGATATGATGCAATAGAAGTGCATGAGGGGAATGAGTATAATAGGAAAGGAGGAAGGGGTTGGATAGAAGAGCAGAGGAAAACCAGAAAAAGGAAAAGGGAAAAAGAAGAGAAAGAGAAGAAGACAAATATAAGAAAAAGAGGTAAGAGGAAAAGGCCTGAAGAAGAAGGGAAAAGGAGGAATAAGTAAGAGTGGGAAGGAGGAGGGAAAGGGAAGAATTAAGTGTGAATAGAAAACAAGAGAGGTTATGATTGAAGCACAAAAGGCAAAGACACTACTACAGTCATTTGCTGACTTTCATTGATCCTGAAACTCACCACATTCTTGTCTTTTATAACAAAAGCACCCCAATCTCATTATAATATTAGATTTATGTTGCAAACATAATTATGTTTTTTTTACTAATGACTTATTACTTGCTGCTTATTATATTTATTTTAGACTATGGAAATTATATTAGACAAAAAACAAATTAAAGCAATTTTCTTATCTGAGTTCAAAATGGGTCGTAAAGCAGTGGAGACAAGTGGCAACATCAACAACACATTTGGCCCAGGAATTGCTAAGGGATGTACAGTGCAGTGTTGGTTCAAGAAGTTTTGAAAAGTTCATGAGAGCCTTGAAGATGAGGAGCATAGTGGACAACCACTGGAAGTTGACATTGACCAATTGAAAACAATCATCAAAGCTGATCCTCTTACAACTACAGAAGTTGCTCAAGAACTCAACATCGACCATTCTATGGTCATTCGGCATTTGAAGCAAATGAGAAAGGTGAAAAAGCTCCAGAAGTGGGTGCCATCATGAGTTGACTATAAACGATAAAAATAAAAATAAAATAATCATTATTTTGAAGTTTCATCTTCTTTTATTCTATATTGATCAGACGGTGATGTGTGACAAAAAGTGGAGTTAATATGATAACCAGTGTTGACATTTCAGTGGTTGAACCAAAAGGAAGCTCCAAAGCACTTTCCCAAGTCAAATTTGGACCAAAAAAAGGTCATGGTGATTATTTGGTGGATCTGATCCACTATAGATTTCTTAATCCCAGGCAAAACCATTCAATCTAAGAAGTACACTTAGCAAATGGATCAGATGCACTGAAAACTGCAATGCCTGCAGCTGGCTTTGGTCACCAGAAAGGCCCCAATTCTTCTCCACAATAAGGCCTGATGGCACATCACACAACCAACACTTCAAAAGTTGAATGAATTGGGCAACAAAGTTTTGCCTCATCCACCATATATTCACCTGACCTCTCACCAACTGACCACCACACTTCTTCAAGCATCTCAACAACGTTTTGTAGGAAAAATGCTTCTACAACCAACAGAATGCAGAAAATATTTTCCAAGAGTTCATGGAATCCCAAAGCCCAGATTTTTATGCTACAGGAATACACAAATTATTTCTCATTGGCAAAAATCTGATGATTGTAATAGTTCCTATTTTGATTAATAAAGATGTGTTTGAGCCTAGTTATAGTAATCTATTAATAAAATTCACAGTCTAAAATCACAACTACTTTTGCACTAACCTAATAAATTGCTGTTTGCTCAAGATAACCAATGTCAATTCTATTACATAAAGATCTTCAGAGTTATGAATTACAAATAGAATTCAAAGAACAGAAGACATAGCTACTTTAATCCTAACTTAAAATGCTGCAATAGTCAAAGGAATTATTACAGATTGATAATTGATAGATATTCCAAATGACAAAACATTAGAAAACAAATGCAATCAGTAACTTAATGACATTCTGATATGATTCACTCCAATGAGTATAAATCTGAACTGTAACAAGAACTTAATAAAAATTTAAAATAACTATCAAAAAATAAAAAAGCAGAAAATCTGCTTGAGATAAACACATTATCTGCATATTTGAGAATATAAATCTGGATGGATGGATCGGGAGAGGAAGTATGGATAAGAGTATGTTGGGAAAAATACAAATTCGGGTGATGTTAAACAAATGATGATTCGTAAATGATTGTCTAAAATGTCTAGATTTGTGAAGTAATAATAAAACGTCTCAAATTACAAAGGGGACCCCCACAAAAAAAAAGAAAAAAGAAAAACAGAATTACCTTTTGGAGGGAGGGTCCCTTATACTACAGGCTTCCCTGTATAAAAGTCTATGTTTTAGGAACCCATCTGCTTCAGTGTACCAGCCAGCATTGTTGTGAGAGGCAGAGACTGGCTTCAGTAAAATTTTTTAAATAGGCTGACCAGAAGTAGCATTGTAAATGGGACAGAATATTATGGTGCTGTCCCATTTCAACTGGTATGTATGGTCAGCCTAGTATTGTGTGGGCTAAATTCAAGGTTGTCAGTAGGCTGATCATACAAACCATTTCAAATGGGGCTATCATTTTCTGTCCTGTTTAAATGGTACATCTGGTCAGATTATTTCTAGGAGACTCTTTCAACTCATATACCTATTTCATGATGGGTGATTTACACAAACAACATGCAGCAGGATAACCCACCTTCCCACACTACACTGAGTGTTCAGAAGATTTTGACCAAAAATGGCATAATCCCTGTGCCCCACTCTCCCTCCCTCTTCACCTGATCTTGCCCTGAGTGACTTCTTTTTGGTTTCCCCAGATGAAAAAGTCTTCAAAGAGAAACATTTTGATGATGTGAAAGAGGTGAAACCAAAAAATGGCAGAAGTTCTAAAAGGCATCAAAATCAACGAGTTCAAAAACTGTTTTGATCAGTGGAAAACAGTATCTCAATAGAAGATGTATTGCATCAAACAGACAGTACTTTGAAGGTGACTGAAATTTAAACATAAGAATAAGTGCACAATTTTTTATAAATAAATGCCTTGCTTTTTGGGGTCCCCCCTTGTACACAGATTCTACACCAGGCTCTGGCTAATCAGTCATATTGTCCTTAGAAAATTATTTTACTATTCTCTTTTTATATCAGATAGAGCAATCTGGGGAAAAAAAAGTTTGTTGTGGGGATTAAATGTAGCACTACACATGAAAGCCTTTTGCAAAGAACTGTTCTCAAGGTAGACAATATTCAAGTATGTTAAAAGTCAATACTAGAAACAAGATTAAAGACAGAGTACTAATGTAAAACAAATTTTTCTAGTAAGTAACTCAGCTTAGTTTTCTCAGTCCTAGTTGTTAGGTTAATTGTATATATCCGAAAAATAATTTACTTTCTATAACATTATTTGGTGATTCAGACTTTGTTAACTCAGACAGGTGTTGGCCACAATTCATCTAAATTAAAAAATTTTTACTGCAATGTTATTAAGCTGCATGGGGAAAAAATAATAAATGAACCCAAAATGGGTAAATTTGGTTATTTGAAATCTCATTATAAATTCTTATTAAATATACTCATTTTCTCCTCAGCCTCATGACAATTCTCTGCTTCAGTGACCTTGAAAGCAGAGATACTACAGGTAGGAAATTACAGTTCCCACTGAGGCTCTACAGTGAGATGTTCTACAATCGGAGTTTAGAAACAAGCTTACTGCCCAATACTAAAAATTAAAGCATAAGCTGCATGTCTCACTTTTAAAAAAATAAAAAATAAAAAATAATCTATCAATCTGAGTGCCCTGACTCCAATCAGATTCAAATCCCAGCTCCTCCACTGATTTCAGGATGTGATTGGAGGGAAATTACTGCACATTTCTGTGGCTCCCCATTTCCTCTTTGTTATATGGGGAGATCAAGAGTAATTATCCCCTAGAGTTATTAAAACAATTTGAATGGGATGATGCACATAAAGCACTAAGCACAATGTCAGGCACAGAGTAAATCTTTGAAGTACATTGGCAGTCATCACCACAGAATACCAGGGTGCCTTCTCAGGAAGGATAGAACATTAGTACATAAGCAAACTTCTAAAGTTTATTCGCTCTCTATTGTCTGAAGCAATAATTAAAGGAAGGGCAAAGATATGCAAGTCATTTTAGAGGGGAAAAAAGAACATAATTAACATTGGTTGTATGACTTAGAGTTCTCTCAAGAAACAGAATTAATAAGGACAAATAATATTATACAGGATATATAATACATATATTAGTATCTATAAAAAAATAGAATGTTACATATGTATAAAATACATATATATAAAATTTATAGGAATTAGGAAGTAAAGCATAGGGAATATAATTGTAATAAGCTAATAACTATGTATGATGCCAGGTGAATACTAGACTACTCAGGGGACCACTTCTTAAATTACATATATATCTAACCCCAATGGTTTACATCTGAAATTAATATAAAACAATATTAACTGTCAAGTATAATTGAAATTAAAGAAGAGGAGAAAGGTAAAGAGGAATAAGAGGCCCAAATTTCCCATAAAACAAATAAGTCATGGGATGTAATGTACAACATAGGAAATACACACACACATATATATAGTCAATAATATTGTAATAAGAGGGGAAGCTGGGATGGCTCAGTGGGTTAGGCGCTCACTTTGCAGCCCTGGGGACTGAGGATCGAATCCAGCCCCGGCCCGTGTGGACCCATATGCTGAACTGGGGAGTGCCCCCAGTTCAGTTCTCACTGCAGTGAGACCCCGAACCAGTTACTGCCCTCTGCAGCCCCGCGCGCCCACCTGTAGAATGAAACTATGAGGAAAAACCAATGATGTGCAACTATGGAGACTGTTCTGGGCCCTCCTCCTTCTCTCTGTCTCTGACTATCTCTCTCTCTCTCTGTCAAAAATAATAAATAAATCTTTAAAAAAATAATAATAATAATAATAATATTGTAATAGTGTGATATGGTGTCATATGGTGTCAGATAGTTTCTAGACTTATTATGTTGACCACTTTTTAGGTATATAAATGTTGAATAACTATGGTATATACATACCTGAAACTATTATATGTTAGCTATATTTTTAATAAAAATCTTTAAAAAATTTTTCAACCAACAAAAACTTAAAAGATCCAGCAGTGGAATGAGGTGACACCATCAATGTACTAAGAATCTATAATGCCATAACAATCTATGAGATCACATCTATTTTTCAATGAACAGATTTAATGAACCTACTATGTGCCAGTCATTGACAATACAGACACAATGCCTTGTCATGACCTTCTAGTCAGAGAGTAGAAGCTCAAACAAACTTGAAAATGAGGCCAGCCTCAAGATAATTCCATTCAAAGGGATATAGAACAGAGAACAAACTCAAGATTCAATAAAAATGTTTGTTTGTAAGAATCTAATTCTTTCCCCCTGAGAATAAACAATTAAGAATGGATAGAATCTTATATGGAATAAGGAACAGAATATTAAATAGTCTCCATTGGAGCACATAGTAACAGAAAGAAGGAAAAGTACCACAAAATCTTTGAAGCTATGCCATCCATCCAGTGTGTAAAATCAACTGCAATTATCACATCCTAAACCAAATACAGTGTATGTAATTTAAAGCCAAGGTAACATACATTGATAATTTATATGCATTAAGTAATGCAAAGTAAGATGGTTTTAGACTTTTACTACTCTGTACAACTGTCAACTACCTGAATCTTTCTCTTCGAAGTTTTTGAGTGAATATTTTTTTAATTTATTTTATTGTTTTTGACAGAGACAGAGAGAGACAGAGAGAAGGGGGAGGGCCCAGAGCAGTCTCCATAGTCGTAGTCATCAGTTTTCGACGTGGTTTCATTTCACACAGGTGGGCGGGGGCCATGCAGGGCAGAAACTGGACAGGGGAAAGAAACTCCCTCATGGTAGGTATGCTTCCCTTGAGCCAAGGGCCAAGCTGGGGGCTTAAGAACCCAACTGGGGGGCTCCCAGGATGGGAGGTATACTTCAGTTCAACATATAGGTCCACACGGGATAGGGCTGGGATTCAATCCTCAGTCCCCAGGGCCGCAAAGCGAGCACTTAACATGCTGAGCTATCCCAGCTTCCTCTGGAATGAATGTTAAATCACATTCAAGCTATTGCAACTATCAAAGGAAAATTAAATATTGTTCACTGTATCTTTGTATATGTACATAGAAAGTAGAAGACTATTCATATATATTTACGTATACTTTTATACTTTTTTCTAAAAGTAAACAATGTTTTTTAAGGCTCAAAATTAATTTCCCAAGATATTTCTATTTCTCTTTTTTAAAGACATGTGCTCCAATAAGAACTCCCAACTTACACCTGTAATACAAATTCTATTTGGTCCTGCAAAGAAGTCAAATATAAGCTCCTGACATCAATTTGTTGCCATGGAAATAATTGAGATGTCAATGCTTCTACATTATGACTGTACCATAGGAGCAGGTGGGCTGAAAAGGGAAAAAATCTTTACAAATACCTTTCTGATAATTAACCAAAGTATTAGGTATTATTTTAAATTGACATTATTATAAAAACTTGAGCAAAATCAATTTGAACGCACAGAACACAGCCAATTTCAACTTCTGACTTTTCAATGAAGAAAACATTTGTAATTATATAAACAGAAGGGCTTACTGTATTATTTTATCCATTTGATTATGCTTTCTAGCTTGTTGCATCACTTTATGTTGCATAAAAATAAACAAAACCAAGTACAGAGTAAATCAGACTTGACAAAATCAAACTCTATTCCACAAAGAGAAGTAGTGACTATGTTATATAAGTGAAGAAACAAATTCAATCTTTTAACTTCCTTCCACTGCCCCTTTCAAAATATTTCCCTATGAAGAATACTGAGCTTGGCTGAGTAACTCATACAGCTAAACATTCACCATATACTTTTACTATAGAAATGTTTGTCAGGTCTTATATTTGCCAGTCTTATGAATTTGTTCCAGAAAACTGGCTATTTGTGCATTCACCTGCATAATTTTTTTTCCCCCTAAAAGTAACAACTATTACTATGCTGAAATAAAATAGGCTGGGAGATTATGTATATGTACCTGTATGTACCATATATGCCTATATCATGAGGTATAAAACTGTCACTTTCCTAACCTTATAAGGTATTGTCATTTGTAACCTCTTACTATACCACCCACAGTGAGCCCTTTTTATTCAAACATGAAAAAGTTGTTCTTCCCTACTGTGAGCTAATTACACCATCTGTTTAACCACAGTACTATTTGTTAACTCCTTAACATCCTCACATGTACTGCCCTCAAACACCTTATACTGTCAAATGTAAAAGTGGTAGATAGGTCAAGAAAACCAGCCTCCTGATTCATATTTTTGACGTTCTTTACTGGGCCAATTTTATGGCCTCCACAGAAATTTGAGCATTTTGGCAATTTCTCTCCATCTCACCTTAGTTTAATGGTGTGAAATGTAATATAAACAGTACAACAAAAACTAATTCCCCTCCTTCCACCAAAATCAAAATCTGGAAAAGATATAAAAGTTTGGGAAAACAGATAGGGACAAAGCCAGGAAAGACAGGAAAATAAAGAGTAAATCATCTTGCAGGCATTGCTTATCCTTGAACTTAAATCAACCAGTTTATTTCCCTGATTATAAAATAAAAGCCAAATAAAGAAAATAAAAAATACACATCTCACAGATTAAGGTTATGTAGCCATTTACCCACAGTTAAGTCTATAGATAGATAGATAACTGTATAGTAAGAAATTTATGATGTGACCTAGAAAAGATCATAAACTAGGTATCGAATGTTGACTAAAATAAATGGCTATCTCATTTAAATATTCACAATAAGAAACCATACCACTTGAAAAAACTAGAACATTTTTAAATGTAATTCTTTGTCAAACATATGAAGAAATTCATTATACTCATCTGTTAGTTATTTTCTACACTCATCTCTATCACTAATAAAACAAAACACAAAGAATAATCTATTACTTTTCTCATGGCCATTAAAAGATAAATATATTATTTTGATTATTAAAGTCCACAGAATTTTGAAAATACATGCAGTTATCTTAAAATTCTATGCACATAAAAAGCCATTCTCATAGCTTGAAAATTGTAACATTTAAGGCAGATTAAAATCACTAGGAATATTATTAAGGAAGAAAGGGATTAATGTTATGTAAGTTGAGACCTTTGGTAGAAGAATTAGAAAACGCAAAGGGTGAATTTCATTATTCTATGTTCCTTCAAGTTATAATAATACCCAATGAATCAAAAAAATCTTCTTATAGAATATCACAGTAATTAATATACCTAGTTACTACAAAGGTCAGGATGGTACCAAAAATTTGGCAAAGTCCATCATATCCTATAGCTTTTTTTCTAAGATTTATTTTATTGTTTGAGAGAAGATAAGAGAGACCATTGGGAGGGTGCAAAGCATACCCCATAGTTGTACATCACTAATTATTTCAACATGGGTTCATACCACATGGGTGGATATGGGGCTATGCAGTGCAGGAAATGACCAGAGGGCCTCCCACATGGGAGGTAAGAACCTTCACCTCCATCCCAGCAGTTACCTGTTGTGCCTCAGCTCAGCAGATGGGTCTTCAGGGACCGAGGCCAGAAATCGATTCCCAGACCTCACAATTGCGAGGCAAGTGTTCAACCAATGAGCTAGCCCAGCATCCCATATCCTAGTTTTTAAACCCACAACTACAATAGGACAAAAGAAAAAATGAAGGCAGGAAACCCACAACCTTGTTTCTTTTCTATCTCTCCAAGTTCCGCCTTGGAGACAAGTTGTAAAGGCCATCCTCTCATCATCCAAGTCTTGTCTATGGACTCTGAAATAACAGATTTGAAACCATATGCCAAAAGCTGCTCTTAAAAGCCAAAGTGACATCCACGATAACAAATATGGAGCCCTTTGGACCACTGAAAAAGCACAGGCCCTGAGGCAAGCCCCATACTCTCGGGCCTATAAGAAGCTATTAGTATTCTGTTACTATCATTCTTTAAGTTCCTCCAAACTTCCTAAGTTGCCAATTCTAATAAATAAGCCAACAATGGTGCCGATATATTGGAATGACATTATATTGAAGATAATAGTGATTTCTTAGTCCATTCAGACTGCTTTACCAAAATACCACAAACTGGGTGGCTTTAAAACAATAGAAATTTATTTCTCATTGTCTTGGAGGCTAGGAAGCCCAAGATCAAGGCATTAGCACATTTGGTGACTGGTGAAAGCTCCCTTTAGTTCACAGAGAGTGGTCTTTTTGTTACATCCTCTTGTGGCAGGAGAGGGCAAGAGAGCTGTCTGAAACCTCTTTCATAAGGGCACTCATCCAAATCACTAGAGTTTCACCCTAAGAATCTACTTACCACCCAACAGCCCTATCTCCAAATTCGATCACAATGAGTGTTAAGTTTCACACTAAATTTTGGGAGGACACCAACATTCAGTCTATAGCAAGTAGTCTATAATTAATGGAAAAAGATGCAAAGAGGAGCAGAGTCATAACATATTACTGATTACAAGTTTGTTTTCTTTAAAGATTTATTTTTATTGTTTTTTGACAGAAAGACAGACAGAGAGAAAGGCGAGGGCTCAGAGCAGTCTCCACAGTCGACAACATCAGTTTTCTACATATAGTTTCACTCCACGGGTGGGCACGGGGCTGCGCAGGACAGGAACTGGGCTTGGAGCCTTCCACATAGGCCCCGACAAGAACCAAACTGGGGGCCCACCCCAGATCAGCATATGGGTCCACACTGGCCAGAGCCGGGACTCGATCCCCAGGCTCCAGGGCTGCAAAGCCAGCGCTCAACCCACTGAGCCATCCCAACTTCCCACATGTTTGTTATATGGCCTAACTGTGGTTTTAAAATCATGAAGAATGTCCCTTTCCTTTCAAAAATAAAGTAATTGTTAAGGGTGAATATAGTTTCAAATTAGGGGGTTTCTTGCCCATTAATTAAGTCACTGGCATGACTTAAGAGATTATAAAATTCTTCACTTAGGAAAAGAAATAATGGACATCTAATTTAAAAGAGACACCACTACAGCTGATGGAAAAAATACCAGAAAAAAGTTTTAGCATCTAAGACACAGGACTTCTGTAAGGGATGATAAAACCATCAAACTTTAATTTCTCTACTTTTTCTCATTTAAGGTCAAATAAATCAAAGCAGCAGGTAGCATCTGTCAAAGATTACATCAGTTTATAACTGTTTACTTATATATGTATTTTGAAGATTAAGGAAGTAAACACCTCAAAATGGAGGACAGATATTAAAAATTAATAAACACAGGCATAAAAATAATATTTTGTTAAGATATGGCAGTTGGTAGCCATTTTTAAAAGAAAATGATAAAAGAAAAATTGTAACATGAAAAATATTATTTTGAGAAAGTCTTTCACAACAATCTTTTTATTTCTTATAACGGACCAATTTTGTCAGGCTGTTTCTCTTCAGCACACAATCCCATGTATTGTCCGAAGGTTTTTAAAAAAGAAAAAAAGACATACTACTTATGTCCTTTTAGATAAAATAGATATGTGTTAATTTCTTGAAAAACACATTTTTCTCTTTTGTTATTTTTTTATATATACAAAATCCAGATGTCCTAATGAAAATCACAATTCATCAGATGTTGAGACATCATGCAGGTATAAAGGAATAAATACAAGCTATAAAAATGTAACAAAATGGCACTTAAATACATTTGCCTACATTAAAATACATGTCCTGCACATACACCAATTTTAAAAACAGACTGTAACTGTTTACAAAAGTTTGAACATATGATGACCTATTTTTTTTTAGGATGAAAGCACCTGACCACTACTAACATTAAAAAGAACATACACTTAAATACTAGGAAGGCTAAATGATTAATGAAGGATACGGCAAGTTTGTCAGAAGAGGGAAAAAGGGAACAAAGCACCAAATAAGACCAACACATGATACTTTGATACAATAAGAATGATCCAATATTACCTTAACAGCTTTATTGAGATATGATTAATATACCATAAAATTCACATTCTTAAAGTATACAATTCAGTGTTTTTTATATATTCAGTTTCACAAACATCACAATGTGGTTTTACATTTTACCTCCACTTATAAAGAAAATAAAGAACAGAATAGGGATGCTAGGGTAGTTCAGCAGATTAAGTGCTTGCCTTGCAACCACAAGGTCTGGGGATTGAATCCTGACCCCAGCCCATGCAAACCCTTCTGCTGAACTGCAGCACTGAGATGGCATGTACAGTAAGGTTCTCACCTCCCATGCAGGAGTCCCACAGTTTGGTTCTCACCCTGCATGGGCCCACACCCACCTGTGTGGAACAAAACCATGTCACAACTAATAATGTACAACTATGGAGAATGCAGAGATTGCTTTGGGCCCTCCCCCTTCACTCTCTCTCACACACCTTCTCTCAAACAATATAATAAATCTTAAAGAAAAAGGAATAGAACAAACAAAACAGAAATAGACTCATAGATCAGGGAACAAACTAATGATTACTAGATGAGAGGGTGGTTGGGGGGACTAGTGAGAAAGATAAGGAATTAAGTCCTTAGAAAATAGTCACAGGGATATAAAGCATAGTATGTATGGGGAATATAGTCAATAATGTAAAATCTATGTATAGAGTCAAATGCATACTAAACTTACTGAGGGGATAACTTCATAAATTATATTAATACAAATGTGTGAACACTCTACTATACACCTGAAATTCATCTAAAATAATACTGAACGTCAACTGTAATTAAAAAAAAATAGTCACGGGGATATAAAGTACAGCATAGGGAATATAGTCAACAATATTGTAATAACTATGTACAGTGTCAGATGTGTAATAGACTTACTGGAGTTATCACTTTGTGAGGTATTAAATGTCTAATCACTATGTTGTTTTGTACACCTAAAACAAATAGTAATAAAACTAATAATAAATGCAGTACCTACAAGTAGTCACTCCCCCAAAATCCCCCCAAACCTCTAGATAATTACCGATCTACTTTCTGTCTCTATAAATTCCTATGTTCTAGACCAAGCATGTCCAACTGCGGCCAAGGACAGCTTTGAAGGAAGCCCAACACAAATTCTTAAAACAATATGACATTTTTTTTGTGATCTTTTTTTCAGCTCATCAGCTATTGTTGGTGTATTTTATGTGTGGCCCAAGACAATGCTTCTTCCATTGTGGACCAGGGAAGTGAAAAGTTTGGACACCCCTGTTCTAGGCTTTGCATGTAACTGAAATCATGTAGTGTATGTTATATTATGACTGGTTTCTTTCAATTAGTATATTGCTTTTGAGGTTCATCCATGTAGGAACATGTATCAGTACTTTATGGCTTGTTATTCCTGAATATTCCATCTAACATTTATTTTTGAAGACAGTTTCAGGTGATTTGCCATTTTTCTCATTTCTGGCCCTCTGAAAATGGCAGGGAAAGGGGAACTGTGGGGATAGAATAGGAAGGAAGGTTTCCTGAAAGGATTAGTTTAATAAAAATCAAGAAAAGAATCTAGTGTAGCACTCTGCAATAGAAATATAATTAGATTCATGTATGTAATTATAAATTTTCTAGTGAGCTGCATTTTTTAAAAGTATAAGGAGATGATAGTACTATTTATATTCTATGTAATCTAAAATGCTATCACTTTAGTACACAATAAATATAAAAACAGATATTTTCCTCATACCATATCCACTATGTAACTCAGATTTATTGCAGATCTTAGTTCAGACTAGCCACGTTTGAAGAGCTCAAAAGATGAATATGGCTGCTATTACCATTTCAGCAGCATAGATATGGAGAGTGTAGTAACAAGAACATTGGAGAAAAGGAGAATAGTCAGAAAGGATAAGGAACAAGAAGAGAAAAGAGAATGGAGAATGGAGAATGGAATATCAGGGGTAAAAACCGCCAGATTGTAATTTGTATTCTAAAACATTTTGTGAGTCCCATATCATAGTACCTACCACAGTGCATGACACATGGTAGAACTGATTAACTGGGTTACTAAAAGAACTTAAAAAAAAGTAAAATATATGCCTATACTCAGCATGACATTCATCTGGTAGCCTATACCATGCTATTCCCAGGGTTAATAATCAGTTCAGGATTTAAAGTTTTGCTTACGTAAATGTTGCATATCTGTGATATACAGGAGTCCCCCTTATATGCAGAGAATGCATTCCAAAAACCCCCAGTGGATGCCTGAAAACTCACATATGAAAACTCACATAGTACTGATTTGATATATACTATGTTTCTTCCTATACATATACACCTATGTTAAAACTTAATTTATAAATTTGGTACAGTTAAAGATAATAAATAAAAAAACAATTATAACACTACACTGTAACAAAAGTTATATAAATGTAGTGTCTCTCTCGCCCTCTCTCTCTCTCTTTTATTGTTATTATAGTGTACTCAGCTTTTCACTTAAGTAAGCACTTTACAACTTTTCTTTGGCATATCCAAATTACCAGCATTACTACTCTTGTGCTTCAGAGACATTGCTAAGTAAAATAAGGGTTACTTGAACAAAAGTACTGCAGTTACCACCACAGTAAATCTGATAACAAAGGCTATTAAGTGACTGAAGTGTGGGTAGTGTATATACATTATATATTCGCATGAATCATGTCTCAAGCAATTTCATCATGATACTCAGTGGGCAATTTCATCATGATACTCAGAACGGTATACAGTTTAAAACTTATGAATTATTTACCAAATTTTCCATTTACTATTTTTCAACTGTGATTGACCATGGATAACTGAAACCATGGAAAGCAAAACCGTGGATTAGGGAGATTACTAAACATGTATTTATTTAAACTACTAAAGTTTATCAGTGAGCTCCACTTTCTTGCCATATATAGCCATCACTCACCAACAATGCTAGATATTTTATTAGTATGTATTTCTACATCATTAGTCACCTATCTTGGTTTTGTAGAATACAAATTTGTACTTTAAATAATAAAACTTTATAGATAACTAAAACATAAAATTAAAGTAGCTATTAGAAAGCAAAGAAATTGAAGCATTTTAATTCAAATTTTATTATAGGGTCTGCAAAATAATTCAGTGTTCTCTATTAAAATCAAAGTTTACTTTTAAACATGTTATTTCAGTCTTAAATTTCATAACAAACTTAGAGATAAGTTAAATTATGCCTGGAGTGCAAATACCTCTCTATTCATTATTGCATAATAGTTTAGGCAAAGAGCTAAATTACAGTACGCATGAAGACCTTAGATATCTTTCTTTCAACTGTGTAATCATTTAAAAAGTCACACATTTTTTTAAGAAAGAGGGTCAGACTAACCTCTAAACCAGCGGAGTCCAATATTTTGGCTTCCCTGAGCCACACATAAAATATACTAACATCAACGACAGTTGATAGCTGATGAGCTTTAAAAAAGGTCACAAAAAAAATTCATAATGTCTTAAAATTTTGTGTTGGGCTTCAGAGCTGTTCTGGGCTGCACAATGGACATGCCTGCTGCTCTAGATGGAAAAAAAAAAAATTCTAGGTCATAAACTAGATAAAGAGTTACACAGAAACCAAAATAAATTTCTTATAATTTCCTTTTGAGGACTTTTGAGAAAAAAGGGAGTGCAACATTTTTGTGATATGCATTAATAGACATTAAGAAAAGCTAAAAGATAATTTGGATAAAATCCACAAAGATCTCTGAAATCTCAAAACATAAAATAAAATAAAATGCTGTACTGATATAATTCTAAATCAAAGGTAATAAATTAGCAATATTTGAACATCTTATTACATATTTCACAGGAAGCCCTTTGGAAGCTTTATTTTGCTTTGGTTTGGTTTGGTGTTTTTTTTTAAGCAGATGGTCAACCAATGGGGTTCCCGCTGTTTCCCCAGTGAGTACCTGCAGAACCAGCATGATCAATTCTCAAAGTTATGACAAAGAAAACTCTAATATTAACAGCAATATTACTTCTATTTAAAAGAAAATGCCACTGAGGCTTAAAAAAACAGGACAACAAAAACAACACACTAAAACATTGCCAGTGTACAGGAATGGGAATAACAGAGGTCACAAAAATTATAGATGAAAAGATTAAATCCAATTTTGTTCTCTGTTCCTCTTCGGTTTGATTACTACGATGAAAAAAACATTTGAGAATTTGCCATGAGCAGCCCTACACTACTCTTATGTATTAAGAGGCCTTGTGCAGATCAAATATGACCTTCAGTAAAACAATCAGATAACATTTGTATTTTTCAACAAAAAAATGTTAGATAACAAGTCAATTGAGGGTGAAAGAATGGCTGAAATGCACTGTGGGGCCCAGAGAAAAGTAGTGATGGTACAGAAAAGCACAACTTAAAAATAAGTCTCCAAACACTAAACCATGAAATGCAACTATAATAAAAGATTATGAAGATGAATTTTTACTGAACAGTTACTATCAAGCTGCTTATTTTTCAACAAAGCACAAAAATAATTCTACAACATTTGGTATTAATTTTGTAAATTCATATTTTAAATTAAAATTCTATGTTACTACTGTGAGTGTATAAACACTCCATTCTACACTTGATATTAGCCAAAAGGCCAAGAAGCGATAACACTCCATTCTAATAACACACAAATTGAAAGACTAACAGCATTACCCATGGAAAGAGAGCTACTGTTATAAAATATTTGGGTTCTAATTACAACCAAATCCATTCATAAAACGTGTTTCAAAATAACTGTAAGCATCTTGAAAACCTCTTTTTATGGTATTTCTAATAATACAATCAATACGTTGCAAAGGTAAAGTTTGTTTCTAGGCCCTAGTTAACTATTAACAAGTGTCAGGGCCAACAATATAATTTGACCAAAGAAAAATGAAAATTTGGGACCCTGGTTCAAAAACCAAAAATAAAAGTACCTTACCTTTCTTTCTTCTGCTTTGTCTCAACCTGTCATAATACTTTTTATTTGCTAATTAATGTCAAGCTCTCTTGGGTGTGAGAATACTCAAAGGATAAGTACAGACCCTCACAGATGCACTGGACCCAGGACCTTAACTTAATAAGCAAAAGACACACAAGATGCAACTCTTCCCATACCAGCACCTAGTCTCCCTCCAGGGGCGAAGTCACTGGATTGAGCAGGGGCAGGAGTGTTGACCAAGAACCCATCCCAAGGTAATGGAAGACAATGGGCAGTGGGCCTCACATGAGCAGAGGGCTCAAGCCTCAACCTTTTCCTCGGTATCCCTTGGGGCTTCAGTTACAAATTCAAATCAAAGATAAAAATGATAAGAATTTCAAGATAGGCATCACAGGGTATTAAACCCCAAGTGTCTACCCTCCTCTGAATGTGAGGCCCTGTGTGGCAGTACTGACTGCCTGCCCATGAAGCATACAACTGTGACTCACTCAACTTAGGGGGAAAAAATTACTGAACTTCTTTGTAGAAACTACTGCCAGTTTACTTGGTTATATCTGTCTTCATAATATCTATTAGAGTCTTTGTCAATGCTATAATTACAAATAGTAGAAATCTAACAAGAAAAATACACTGAATATACAATCTCATTTATTAACTCATGTGAGAAAATCCACACTGATTGCATAGCAAGTTCATCCTGAAATTTAAAGAAGACAACAGTATGGGCAAAGATGAAGAATTTTCTTTTAATCTACAAAATAAAACAATTATAGTTGAAGAGTTTCCTATGTAATGCACAAGGGACTCCTATTGGCCCCAGAATAACAACTACAGTTGGTGCATTTCAAGTCTTTAAAATGCATAAAATAACAAGAAAATTTTGAATGTCTTTGAAAAGCAAGGTGACTAGAAACAGAGAATTAGGTTCCCTCCTGATAACTACGGTAGGGAAGGGAATAATTTGAATGATCATATATATACATATTTTAAGAATAAATTATTTTAATAGGGGTGGGAAAAAAACTAATGATTTTAATAAGTACAGAGGAAAAGGAATATGGCTCATTCTAACAAACAACTCAATATGCAATTAAAATGAATCAAGAAAGGGCAGGGTACACTTAAAAGCAATGCACACAGCAGTACATTCTTTAAGCTAAGGTATTTAACATACATAAAATTTAAATAAAACTTAAGAAAATAAAAGTACACAAATGAAATGTACCCTCAAATAATGTCAGGAAGATGAATTAAGATATCTGAAAGATACTAAAAATAACAAATAAAACTTTTACTATTACATTTTGGACAAGAGGAACAAAGGAAAGTTATGCTCATAGCAGCGCAAATAACTGTTAACACTGGTAAATCCTATTTTGGTTTAAAAGGGTAAGATACACAAGAAGAGGCAGGGGGGTAGAAAGAAGAAAGTAAACCCTACATATAGATGGCAATTCTATAAAATAGCAAATGACCACTTCAGGCAAGTTTAAATGTCCACTTCCAGAAGAATTGCATCCTGCCATAAGAAATCTTGCAGGTTTGTCCACTGAAACTACTTTCACTAAAGTCACTAATGACTTTCACATTACCCATGCAATGCACATTTTTCAGCCTCAACTATTCTTGATGTTTCATCTAATTTTAATACTGACGATCACTCCCTCCTCTTCACATTCTTGGTCTCCATCCATACCTACTAGTTTCTTCCAACTTTTCTGGCCACTCCTAGGTTCCCTTTGCAGATTCACTGTCTTCTCATTCATTATTAAATGTTGGAATTTCCCATCATCATCAAGAGCTTCAATTATAAGCTAATACAGACATCTCACAAAGTTCTCCAAACATTTCCTTTGCTCTGTAGACTTATGTATCCAACCAACTAATTAATCTCTCAACTTGTCTGTCACAAAAGTAAATTCAAACATATCAATAAGCAAGTTATGATCTACAACCCTATTCTCACTCTCAAATGTGGTCTTCTTCCACGGCTTTCTCTCAGTAATACCTCCTTCTCATTCAGATTTAAAAGTCAGAAAAACCCAGGATACATTATTCTCCTTATCCAATCCATCGCCAAATCTTGAGATTTTACCTTCCTTTCTCTCAAATCCATCCCCTTCTCTTCATGTCTATCAACACTAACCAAGTTACAACTTCTCTCACCTGGATTACTACAGAGGTCCAATTCATCTTCCTGTGACACTCTGCCTCCATTCTGCTTTCTACACTGTAACCAAAACAATCTTCTGAAACCAAAATACAATTTTATCACCACCATTACCTCCCTTGTTTCAACCTTTTAACAACTTCCTATTGTCTTTCTTTAACCTGGGCATCACCTTCCTCTCTATCTTCTTCTCTCTCAACACATTCTCCCACTGCCACAGTCATTGAAATGTTGTTCCCTTAAAATAGAATGCTTTTCCTCTTCCCAATTCATATTTCTAGACTTTATTAATTTTTATTTAGCTCACCTTTTGGGGGAAGGTTTCCCAGATCCTCATAGCACCATGCACCTTAACATTGTGTAGTTAACTAATTAATATGTATCTTCCTTGTTAGATTATAAACTCAATAAAGGTCAGCAACTAAATATGCATATAATCAGTAACCTACATCTACCATCTACCATAATTTCTGGTAATCAGTTGAACTGAAATCTTACTTGACATGAAAAGGACAAGACTTTTTTATTGGTGATTGAGTCAGCAGGAGAAACAAATTTGAGACTCGGTTTCTAGAAATATTAACAGGACATTTCTATGTTTACTAAATATATATGGCAAATACACATGCAATGTTGGCCAAATTTTATTTTTTGCAGCATAACATAAATCTTGAATTTCAAGTATTTAGTTAACTGTATACTAAACAGGAATTTACTTGGAGCTTTATTTATTTGACTGCCTGTCCATGCCACAACTGGACATGTAAAGTTTATTTTCCAGTCATAGAGTGACTTTTTTTTCAGTGCTGAAGTTTACACTACTGTTGAGCCTATTATCTTTGATACAAAATTTTAAGAGTATAAAATTCTTCTGTAATAGAATTACATAAGATTTTCCAACAAAATATCAGTAATTCCATTACTTCCATGGGCAGCATACAAACCTCCTCAGTGGCCATTCATTTATGGACCCTCACACTTCCTCACCCTCCAATCGTGCCCAAGAACGATTGCTACTAGTCACATTTTATTTCTTCTAATTATCTTTCACCTAACTAGTATTTTGTACTTTCCTTGAATCAGAGATTTTTTTCCAACTCTTTGAAAAGTCGCAATGTTTTCATTTCAACCAGAAAAATATTTTCTAAAATCTTTGTACCAAACAGAAACAGTACCTCAGGTTGGAGTGTATATTCAATATACACATTAATATCTTTGCTGCAAAAGAGAAAATATTAATGCATCTGATTTTACCAACCCAGTGTAAATTCCTTTCCCACAGAAGTTCCCTTTAATATAAATCTCATAACTTTGAAATAGGGTTGTTTGTTGACAGCAATGATAAATGTAATTTTCATGTTTGTAGAAAAATAAGATCACAATATCCATGGCAAGATTAACAAAACCAGACCAGTATCTAACCTTGAAAAAATAGAAATGACCATTATAAATGAGTGGTTTCTCTACTTCTTTTACCTAGCTAGAAAGTATATATTATTCTATCAAGAAACAAAAGATTATCTTTTGTACTTAGCTGTAGATGTATGCCAAGGGAAGTTGCTGTTACAAATTAATAAAGTAAGAATGCATTCAAGGAAAGCATACCTGATTCACTCAACTTCCAATTACTTGCAAATGCCTTCAAACTAATTTGTATTCTAACCTGGAAGCCATTTCAAATCCAATAAAACAAAATGCTGGCCATTTCTTATACATTTGTTATTCAACACCCTAAAGTAGCTTTAATGAGATGTTCTAACACAAATGTTTGAAGATAGGGGAAATAAGAGAAGTTTTAAACAATCAAATCTCTGTGTCTCTAAACAAGCATTTAGGTAATTCCAGTCATGCTTTTATTTTAACTTGAGTATTTAGACTAGTGCTTCTGATACAGTAATGTTCTCCCCACCCCAACTATCCTAATCTCTAGAACCTGTTGAATATGTTGGATTATGTGTCCAAGAGGAATTAAAGTTGCTAATCAGCTGACTCAGAGATGGGGAAATTATCCTGGATTACCTGGGCAAACAAAATGTAATCATTAGTGCCCTGATATGGGAAAGAAGGAAGCAGAAAACCAGAGAGATGATGGAGTCAAGAACTTCTCTGGCTCACCTTGCTGGCTTCAAAGATAGAGAAAAGGAAAGAAACATGGACCAAGAAAGTGAGGCAACTTCTAGAAACTGGAAAAAGCAAAAAAAGGGATCCTTCCCTAAAGCCTCCAGGAGGAACCCAGCCCTGCCTTGATTTTAGCCCATTGAGACCCATCTGACCTCTGACCTCCAGAAAGTAAGTTAATAAATTTTGTTTTAAGTCACTAACTTTGTTTCAATTTGTTGCAGCAGCCATAGAAAACTAACTTAATAAATAACTTAACAACTAATGAAAGTTTTATTAATTCGAAGCATCATAAAACTCGGTTTTAATTTTATATACTGTACATGGTCTACTTCAGACCTCACTAAAATAATTAATTACTTCTCCTTGGGTCTCAGTTTCCTTATTTGTAATATAATAGAGTTTGCTGGAATGTTCTAAGGTTCCTTTGAGCTCTAAATTTCTCTATGCCCTTGTCTCAGGAATACTATGGTGAAGTGTTACCGGTACTTGAAATTTAGCTTTTACTAAGAAAATCATTTTGTTAACCTCTAATGAGCTTGGAATTAAAGTAGTCATGTTAAAATAAATATGATGTAATTTCAAATATTATTCAGAATAACCCACTACTTTTCACTCTAGGTATCTAACGGGTTTTTTTGCTCACTATGGCACTTCTCTCATCTTTCAAAAACACCAAGTTGAAATAAAAGAATGCTTTGGTTAGAAACTACATTCAGCTATTTTGTTATCTCAGAAGAGGTAAAGCAAAAAAAAAAAAAATTTTTTTCAAGCAGAGAATTTTGCTTTTCAATATTCTTAACATAAAAATCTTTAAAGATTCAATAAGGTATTGTCTAGGGAGAAAACAATACATCTCTTTTATAAAGGCTAAAAAGCCTTTCTGGTAAACTACTACAAGTCCTGATTATATTGTTTAATAAGTACAGTTAAAAAAAACTACTCATTTTCACTACATCTAACCATGTAATGAATTTCTTGAGAGAGACAGAGAAAATGTATCACTCAACTGAAAAGAAACCAGACAAGGAAAGTTAAAAGCACATTACATTAAGGGTAAGTTAAGTCTCCTTTGTTGGAGAGCGAAAACAGCATTAGAATACATGACAGTGCCTTCAATAAATGCCACTGACGGACATCATTTGAAAGTAAATTTTATGGGACAATGGTCTCTTCCACTTGAATCTACTATGCCTGAGAGTAACTGACAGGCAAGGCCAGTAGTTTAAAACATTCAGAGTGTACATATATGCAAACTTTTCCCAACCACTGTCACAGAAATGCCAAATAGTGCAGGTATTTGCAAGATGTCATCGTTTGACAACAGTGAGATTTTTCTGTGTAAAATTTTACTAAACAAAAATAAATGCTTGATTTTCCATATGTCAGAAAGCAAAAATTGGGTCAGGGAAGGAATAGGAACAAGAAAAATAAAATTCCCAGAGGAGTCTATATAATGAAAGCTGAGCAGAAAAGGTTGGAACAACCCAGTTCCAGAGGAAAATCAATGACAATAAAAAGGTGAAACTTGGGGAAGCCGGGATGGCTCAGTGGGTTGGGAGCTCACTTTGCAGCGCCGGGGACCGGGGGTCGAATCCTGGCCCCGGCCCGTGCGGAACCATGTGCTGAACTGGGAGCTCCCCCAGTTCAGTTCTCTCTCTGTCTCTGTATCTCTCTCTCTGTCAAAAAATTAATAAATAAATAAATATACTTTAAAAAAAGGTGAAACTTACCAAACCAGAGAATAAAACAGTGGTTTCCAGGAACTGAGGGGATGGCGGAAATGGGGAGCTGTTGGTTAAAGTGTTCAAATTTACAGTTGTAAGATAAGTAAGTTCTATGGAGCTAATGTACAGCACAGTCATAATAATTCATAATATTGCATTGTACATTTAAAATTTGTGAAAAGACTAAGTCTTGTGTCATCACCATACACACAAAAAATTTTAACTGTGTGATGATGAATGTGTTACTTGATTACAGTAATCATTGTACAATGTAGATGTATATTAATTATATTGTACACCTTTAAAAAATAAAATAGAAGTTTTACAAGTAGGAAAAAAAAAAGAAAGCTGTCAGGAAGTTTGTGGGAAGGTAGAAAGGGGGCAACTGAGATTTGATAGACTGTATTAGTGGGGAAAAGAAAGGCCTTAACGGAAAACAATTACAAATAAGTGAAAAATAGAAATCCAAAATGCATGTAATGGGTACAAAACAACCTCCAAAAGAAATATACATGCACACACCAATACCACTACCACCACTCCCCAAAAGCAGGTCAATCACAAGTGGCCTGACTGTGAAATGGACCAGGCTAATGTACTAACAAGTAAACCACATTCCTTCCTATTTTTAATCACAAGGAAGAGGTCCAACAGTACGCTGACCAGACATACCTTTTAAACTGAACAGAAAGCAAGGGTCCTGCACCATTTCAAATAGTATGTGTGGTCAGCTTGGTCTCACTGGGCTAAATTCAAGGTGTCAGACAAGGTGACTGTATGTACTCTTTGAAACAGGACAGTACTGTTGTTTTCTGTCCTAGTGAAAACGGTAAGTCTAGTCAGCCTATGACCAACAGACATAAGAGTGTGAGGTTAACAATGGATATTTTCATATTGCAGTTTTGAAGCTGGGTTTCAAATGATCTGAACACAGTTGGGCAGATTATGGTTTCTTTACAATGATTTTAACAGAGTTAATGCATACTAAGAATGTATCAGAAGCAAATCCATGGGCTATCTTATGAGAGAAAGCTGAAGAAAATAGTAGAGGAAGAAAGGGAGAAGACTAAAAAAAGACCAACAATGAAAGGGGTATGGAGAGGGTAGGAAGGAGGGAGGAGAGAGAAACTGATTGATTTGGAAGGAGGATAAGGAAGACACAGCAAAAGTCCTCCACACCTCCACACCTTGCTTTCTCCTCACTGCAGAGGATAAAGGCCAAATGACATCAGGAAGATCCGCTTAACCTTTGTTCCTAATTCTGGTCCTTATTTTTTTTTTTTTTTGTCCTTTAGGAAATCTGCCTTTTATTTAAATATTCCCCCAGAAGCCTGGTTATGTAACTTCTGTTTATTCGCATGGTTCTCTATGTCACAGATGGTGCACCACAGCAAAATGCAGCATGAGTGGGTGTGTATGTACGTGTGTTGGTTGGTTGTTTTTTCCTTCCCTCACCACTTTTAGGAAACTCTCTTAATATTTTTCTTTTTATTTTGAAATAACTTCAAACCTACGAAAAGTTGCAAGAATAACACAAAGAACTCCCGTATATCCTTTAATAATCAAATTTTCACCAATTTTCAAAATTTTGTCACATTTTTTTCTTTCTTTTTCCATGTATTTAACTTCTATCCTACATGCTTCTATATAAGTTATTGACGTTTCCAAAACAACTGGATAGTAGGTTGCATACAACATACCCTAAACCACCACTCCCAACATTTCCATGGTGTATATATTTGTAAACTACAAGAATATTCACAATACAGGTATCAAATTCAGAAACTTAATACTGATACAGTAAGATCACATAACCTGGGGTTCAGCAAACCTGTAGCTCAAATGTGACCTGCCAATTGATTTTGTAAATAACATTTCTGTGCAGGATAGCCTCGCCCATTTTCTGTATTGTTCATGGCAACAGTGTGAACATCAGATTTTGGATGGTTGTTGCAAGAAAGACAGTATGGCCTGCAAAGTCTAAAAAATTTACTATTTGGCCCTTTACAGACAAAAATTTTGTTTATTCTTGGGGAAGCCAGGATGGCTCAGTGGGTTGAGCGCTCACTTTGCAGCGCCGGGGACTGAGGATTGGATCCCGGCCCTGACCCAGGCGGACCCATGTGCTGAACTGGGGAGTGCTCCCAGTTCAGGTCTCTCTCTCTCTCTCTCTCTCTCTCTCTCTCTCTCTCTCTCTCTCTCTCTCTCTCTCTCTCTCTCTCTCTCTCTCTCTCTCGTCAAAAACAATTAAAAAAAAAAATTAAAACTTAAAAAAGTTTTGTTGATTCTTAATATAACATATAGTCTACATTTCACTTCCTATTGTCACATTAATGTCCTTTTTGACTATATTCCCTGGTCTAGGATTCCACTCAGAATCATGAATAGCATTAGTTGTCACATCTCTGAGTCTCCTTAATCCAGAAGACTCCCCAGCCTTTCTTTGTCTTTCACGAAATTGCCATTTGGAAGCAAAGAAGCCAGGCACTTCTTTTTTAGACTGTTTCTCTACTTGAGTTTATCTGATGTTTACTCATGACTAGATAGATTCAGGTTATGCGTTTGTTGTCAGAACACTACACAGATGAGATTTTGTATTATTCTTATGGCGTCACATCCAGATGTACTTGACAGCTGCATGCCCCTCTTAACTATGTTGATTTTGATGTTCTGTTTCTTTATGATATAGGTACTATTTTTTATTCTTGCAATTAATAAAAATAAATAGGCATGTACTTTAAGACCAAATAATAAGCCCCCAGCCTGTGGGGGTTTGCCTCCCACGAGAGAGGCTCCGGCCTGGCTTCTGGCCTGCAGGCCCTGCCCACCTGTGTGGAACAAAACCTGGTTGAAAACTGATGATGCACAACTATGAAGACTGCTCCAGGCCCTTCCCCTTCTTCTCTCTCTCTTTCTCTCTTTCTCTCTCTCTCTCTCTCTTTCTCTCATCAAAACAATAAAATATATCTTTTAAAAAGAAAGACCAGGGGAAGCCAGAATGGCTCAGTGGGTTAAGCGCTCACTTTGCAGCCCCAGGGACGGAGTATCAAATCCCAGTCCCAGCCCAAGTGAACCCATATGCTGAACTGGGGTGTGCTCCCAGTTCAGTTCTCACTGGGGTGAGACCCCAGCCCCATTCCTGCCCTGTGCAGCCCCACACCGACCTGTGGAATAAAACTATGTGGAAAAACCAGTGATTTGCAACTATGGAGACTGTTGTGGGCCCTCCCCTTTCTCTCTGTCTCTGTCTGTGTGTGTCAAAAACAATACAAATAAATCTTTTAAAAAAAAAGACCAAATAAATATCCTGCTTTCCATCAAACTTCTCCTGCTCCCAATTTTAACATCCAGAGCTGATTCTTTCCCAGATCAATCTTTACTACGTATTATGGATGCAAAAGGGTAATTTTCCTAATTCATTTGTAATATCACAGAATCCAAGATAGTATCAGTCCATGAGGAGAATACAGATGTTATGAAATATTAAATGCTAGTTACTTTTCAAGGAACCCATAGAGGACTTTAGAACTTTTCAAACTCTTGAACTTTGATGATCCTAAAGTTTCTCAAGTCTACCGAATACCAATTTAAGCATGTGTCAAGGCTCAAATAATCAGAATCTCAACTTACAAAGCCTAGCTTTTGAAGTTACCACTTATGTTATACAAAACACATCTTGTGAAGCTACACCTTATATTACACAAAGCTACATTTTAAAACTTCCATTGTTTTCACTAGAGTTTGAACATTCATTTATGCAATACAATGTAGAAAAGATATACCAAAGACAAAATAACAAAAACAAAACCTAAGATAGTTTGTATAATCTCAGTGCTGAATCTGCCCACAAATTATTCCTTTCCGCTTAACCTACACCAAGGTCACAGATCATGGTTCAAGGCACAAAGTTTAGAGACTATTAGTTTGCTAAGGATGCCATACAACACACCACAGACTGCGTGGCTGAAATAACTGAAATTTATTTTCTCACAATTCTGGAGGCTCTAAATCTAAGATCAAGGTGTCACAAATTTTTTTCTTCCTGCCTCTCTCCTTTGCTTGCAGATGGCCACCAACTCACTGTGTCCTCACATGGCCTTCCCCCTATATTTACTTGTCTTGTATCCTAATCTCTACTTATGAGGACACCAGTCACATTGCATTGGGGTCTACCCATATAATCTCATTTTATTTTAAGTACTTCTTTAAAGGCCTTATCTCCAAATACAGTCACATTCTGAGGTACTGGGGGTTAGGACTTTGACACATGAATTTTCAGGCAATACAGTTTGGCCCATAACAGGGACCAATAACTAGATTCTATTAAAGACAATTGCCACTGATTTTCTAGATGATGCTAAACTATATCTACTTATATACTTGGGTCTTCTAATTCAATGTGAAACCATGACAAAAATAACCTGAAATTCATGTTGTGGGAGAAACCTGAGTATTTTTTAAAGGAAAGGTCATACAGGGGAACATGGTGGCTGTCATCAAATAGATGAAGCGTTCTCATATGGAATATGCGTTAGAAACTTACTTGTTTTTAGTCACAAAAGTTTGAATGGAGACTAGAAAATAACACATTTTCAATTGCAAAAAAATGACCTTTTTAATTTATTTGACACTAGTAAGAAAAATCAGTGACCTCAGAAAATAAGATAAATGCTTATAATAAACTATAGATTGAAAAAATGGCAAAAACTTGGCAAAATTAGGCTGTATATTTGTACATTGTTTTTCTCAAATCTAACTAAACTTTAAGACTGAAAGCTTTCAATGACTCTGTCCAATAAACTTTTAAAGTTTTCTGAGCTTCTGCAACAATAGAAAACTCATGATTGCCTCAGGCAGAAGCAAAAAGTGGAAAATCTTCATACCAAGGCTCAGTGTCATTATATTTTTCTCTAAAGAAAAAATATATGCCCCAAACTGTCAACAATACAAGAGCAGGAAAAGACACTGAGATAAAAGGAAAATATCACTAGTGTTGTGAATACAAGTACATTAAAAAATACCCAATGACTCAACTAAAACTTAAGCTATATAATGTACTTAACAGTTTAAGAATCATTCATACTTATGACATACCAGCTCATAGGCCTAGAACAATTGCCTGTTGACCTTAATTTTATAGTGGTAATTTTAAACCAATCACCTTTACAGAAAATAGCAAGGCAGACCATATACATGGGTATAATGTTATAAACATCCTCTCCCTGTTCATTTTGAATTTCAAACCCTGCCTTTATGGGAAGCTAAGAAGTTAGAAACATCATTGCACAGTGTTTACAAACAACAAGTCTAGAATCAGACTCCCTGGGCCAAATCCTGGCCCTGGTACTGTTATTATTATTATCAGTTATGTGACCAGGGAACAGGTTAGTAAGTAACCTCATTTATTTGCTGTGAGGATTATACAAAATAATATAAGGAATGCCTCATACATAACAACCATTTAAGGAGCAAAGCTATATTCTGTTGTCAATAGGGAAGCAGCGGACATTTAAGACAGACACACATGATCAGATTTTTGTTTCACACAAATCATTTTGAGAGCAAAGTGAAAGATTAATCAGTTAGAGTAGGTCATTTGTTAAGCCAATGCTCAGGAGACCAGATAAGTCTACTGCAATAGTCCCGTAAAGATATTCTGAGAGTCTTTACTAAAGCAGTATTAGAATAGGCAGGAGGCACAGGCATAAGAAATTTTAGAGATAGCACAGGATGTGGTGTAAGGATGGGAAAAGGAAGAATCAGTTAGTTGAGTAGCAGGAACTCTGAATGCTTGGTATGAACATATTACAATTGCTTTTAAACACACTGAGACTGAGATACACTCATGAGCTTCTCTGTGAATTACTGCTTTAAAAAGAAACATAAAGAAAAGGACTGAGCTGGGATACCATTTTAATTGAGAGTTAATCATATTTCATTGATTAAAAAATATATATTTTTGGATTTTCCAGTCAAAATGATTAAGTAGGTACAGTGTAATTGGGAAAGTAAAGAAATTATTTTAAAAATCCATAAATATTCATATAATCTAATAAAAATACTTTAAATTTATTTTAGAGAACACACAGATGGCACTTTTTAATAAAAAAAAAGGGATTGTAGCCATACCCTAATATAATTGCTCAGTGTCAAGTATTTCTGTAGTGTTTCATACTTACATTAAAGTAATCCATGAATATTGTATCAATTGCACAAAATCAGCCCTAGTGTTGCCAAACCAAGTCTCTTTTTTTTTTAAATTTAGGGGATGCCAGGATAGCTCAATATGTTGAGCACTTGCCTTGCAACTCCACGGTCTAGGGGTAGAATCCTAGCCCTGGCCCGTGCAAACCCATATGCTGAACTGTGGCACAAATAGTAACTAGTGAGATGACTGCGAAAGTTCTCACCTACAATGCGGGAGGCCCCCATGGGGTTCAGTTCCCGCTCTGTGCAGCCCCACATCCACCTGTGTGAAATGAAACTATGTCAAAATTAATGATGTACAACTATGGAGACTGCTCTGGGTCCTCCCCCTTCTCTCTGTCTCTCTGTTTCAAACAATAAAATAAATCTTAAAAAAAAAAAAATTTAGAAAAGATATTTTACTAACACATGTTTTCTGTTACGTTTCATTCATCATTTTATTCTGTAATTCCCAAAAGGGGACACTCATAATATAATTCTAAATCTGCTGCTCAAGAACTACTTACACCCTATGGTAGGGGTGTCTACTCTTTTAGTTTCCCTTTAGGGCCGTATTAGAAGAAGAATTATTGTAGGCCACACATAAAATAAAAATTTTTAAAAATTTTTTCAATGTTTTAAGAAAGTTTACGAATTTGTGTTGGGTCACATTCAAAGCAGTCCTGGGCTACAGGACATGTGGTCACCAACAACTTTCCTGCTTATATCAAGAGCTTATCTTATTTTATGGGGATCATATAAACAGATCCTCAAAAAATGTCTCACAGAATAGCTTGTTCATGAATATGGTCAACATAACCTGTTTACTGGGGAGCATCTTTATGTCTGAGATCAACTGATCCAAAACGATGTAAGCAGTACTGTCAGCTAGGCGTGAATCTTTGGATTAACACATGTATAAATAATACATGGGAGAATCATAAAGTAATGTCAATAGAACAGGTTTAGTTTTATTAAGTGCACAAAATACGTAAATCTATTTTTATTTCAACACTTTTTACTATGATTTGGGGGGTTAAATAATTTAGTTTCATTCATACTTAAGACAGCATAATTTCATTTTTGTTTGATTCAGCAAATTAATGCATATTTTTCAGGTTTATGATTTATTACTTATTTAATTCCTAAAACTTTCAAATAATTACTAATGTAGACTATGTAATATTAAGTTTTAGATGATGATAAATATCAATAAGCATAGTATTTTTTACTTTTTTTAAATCAATCTTAATATAAGAAAAAAATTAAATTTTACTATATTATTACCACAACTATGTAAAATAAAGATGCTTCCATGTATTTGTTTCCTAAACACTTAGTGAAGAGGCAATAAGAAGTTAAAATATGGGGGAAGCAGGGATGGCTCAGTGGGTTAAGCGCTCACTTTGCAGCGCCAGGGACTGGGGATCGAATCCCGGCCCCGGCCCATGAGGACCCATATGCTGAACTGGGAGCTCCCCCAGTTCAGTTCTCTCTCTGTCTCTGTATCTCTCTCTCTCTCACTCTCTCTGTCAAAAATAAATAAATAAATAAAAATATATTTTTTTAAAAAAGTTAAAATATGATTTCCACATTTTATGAAATCAGAGAAGTCAAGAATGCCAGGAAGAATAAAATGTTTGCCCATTATGGTGTGAAATTACCCTGAACTAAATTCTAGCAAAAGTAGCACATTTAATGACAAATAAAGCAAGCCAATTTTATTTTAGGAATCTAACAAATTCTGTTAAAGAAAATACACGTAGTTGCACTTGGAAATCTCTAACAGATGTATTCTATCCAAAAAAAAAAAGGCAATAACATTATTTTCACGGTTACATTCAAAATTTGCCACAAAGTTGCAATCTTTTTTATAACCTATAAAGTCTAAAAGCAAAACTTCAAGAAGTAACAACCATAATTCAAGTAACATTTAAAAGCACTAAAAAGAAAAGGCTGCACTTACTTAGTTCTTTCTTAAGTGCTCAAAACCAAAAAAACTGTTTGAAAAAGAAGCTGACATTTGAGATGTAAACTTGAACCATATAGAACATATTCAAACATTCAAATATATAAGTTAGACACTGACATGTTTTCCATTAATAATAAAGTCAATTATAATAAAGTTTCTATTTAAAACCCACTTTCTCTTCATAGGTCTGAGAGAAGAGGTACAACTCAATTCTGAGATATTAACAGCTCCTCTTCCTGCCATCATTCTCTATAGGTGTGCCATTGCCAATGCCATCACAGGAAAAGAACAATACATGACCTGTGAAGGGAAGTTTAAGCATCACCTTACAGTAGGGCAGATATTTTGACACTATTTGAAACTAATTGAACAAGGGGATGTGGCATTCCTTCCTAACTGGAATTAATGAATGCAGGCAATCTTTGGAGAAGTTGTTTTGATATTAGCGTTCAATTAAATAAACAGGAAAAGATTAAAGAGTTAAAAACTGACAAACGTTTGCTTGTGGCTCACCTTCCCACCTCATCCACATCTCTCCTACTCATGCACTGTTTTCTGATAGTAAAAGCAGCATATACAGAAGGTCTTCACCATTTCTCTCCTCACGGGATCCAGCCCGGATTTATCGCTGTGTCTGAGCATAGGTGGCTGAAACTGGGACACCTCCACCCATCTGAGGCAGACACTTGTCGTGGTTTATTCATCCACCATATGAAATGCCTTGTGCTTTTATTTAATATATTTGTGCTGAGACTGCTCTCACAATTCTTTGATCATCTATTTCCTTTGGAAAGTGTATTCAGGGAATATTCAGGGAACCCTAACATGTCCTTTATTCTGAAAAAGACAAACAAAATATGCTACAAAACAAGTGTGCAATGCAGGTTATTTTGCTTTCTTGATAACAATTTTGCCTCTGTAGAAAACAGATGGTCTGAAACACATGAGGGTGTTGTTTGATTTTTAGCAAATAGGAAGACAACCGTACTTCACATGTGTGTCATCAATAGTTGCCTTGCTTTTCACCTGCCCACAAAGAAAAACAGTATTGTAGTTAAAAAAAGAAAAGAAAAAGAAATAGCTAAATAGTATTTTCAATGGTTTGCAAAGTGGCTGGCAAATTACAAAGTACCTTCAGTTGGATGGAGGCTAAGATATATTGTTAGCAATGCATTTCCAAAAGGAACAAAATTCAGCAGTCATTCCCTGTAGTGCTTCCTCTCTCTGAACTAGTGGGTGGGTTGAGCTCTACACCATCCTCAAGTTAGCCACTCTGCTGGCTTAACCTTCACACAAGGTGGTTTGGTTCCCATTCCCTCCTAGAGAGCTACAGAGAAAGCCAGATATTCTCAATAGGTCAAGGGGGTGGGTCTGAGGCTGGGGTAAAGCCTCAGTAAACGCTGACTATCCCAGACTGGACTTGGGATTGTTCTACAGTAGTTGACAAATAGCTCCTCAGTCACTCATCACATTTTTTAAGATCCAGAACAATGTCAGTGGTGTCCTCAATGGTCCAGGCATTCTGCAGTGCTTTACTTCCCCAGCTTCAATAACACTGTACAGCTCTGGTGCTGTCACTGCAACTCAAGATGAAGAAGAAAATTCTGCATTTCACTCCTAATTTTCACTGGCCGTCAATGGGTTTCTCCCTATAACAGCTTCCTTCAAGTTCTTATTTACAAACTAAACAGAGTCATAAAGCCCCGGATTAACCCAATCAATCCCACTGTCCAAATTCCACTGCAACAAAACCCATCTTAACTCATACATGGTGTTTACAGATGGGGGTGAGCAAACCGATCTAGCCCACAGCCTCTTCGTAGTAAGTAGATTGAGAAGATTGCACTGTTATTCCCAGTAGTCACAAAAGAGATTTCACACATAGGCTTTCTCTCTGCCTTCCTGCAAGGGATGTATGATTTGTTTGGTGGATAATAGTGTAGTTTAGATAGGATTTGAAAAATAGATAGAAAGTATTTTTAATTGCTCACTAAAGACAGAACTAACAAGGGAAAACAGTTTTTCCTTTCTCTTGACACCGTACTAAATTAAGCATTTTGAATTTTATTTAATATTTTATTTGTTTTCCTACTTATAACTTCTATGTTCTGTCTTGTGGTTAAAATAAGGAGCCTATTCTTATATAAAGTAATTTCCTATTCTTCTGTAAAATTCTTTCTTACACTTCAACGTTATGGAAATAGCCCAAGGAAAGTACCAGAAGCCAACCTATTATCTCAACCAAACTCAGTGGCTTTCTCAATCTCTCAGATCCCCTTAGCCTTTTATTATATTTCTCTTAACTTATTTTGGTCCTCAGCTACCACACTGTTGGGTATGAATTACATGAAGAATGTTCCCCCATTCTCGCTCCAACCTCAAGCCAATGCTCTTTTCCTTCTAATTCCTTCTGCAATGAGCTCTGAAGACAGTTGTGGCTGCACCCAGGAGCCATCACCAAGCTAGACCACTCTCATCCCTCTTTCACTCTTATACTTTCAGATGCCTGCAGGACATCTCACTCAGATGTCAACTAAACTTTGACATGTGAAAACCTGAGTTCATCCGTTTCTCCCCATAGTAAGCAAGTGTTTGCAAATTTCCTGTACCTGTCACTGTCAACTCAATCCTCAAAAACTTCCGGAGGCTCAAAATTTTCAAGTTATTTTTGAATCCCTTGGCTTCACCCTCAACATGTAACCTGTCTACAAACTGCCACTCCCATCTCTACCATGTGTCCCTGATCTATCCTTCCCTCTTCATTTTTAAATGCCATTCCAGTCCAAGCCTTCATTCCTCAGTCATAAAATTAATAATAATAAGTCAATTAATAATAAGTCCCTAGCTCACCTACCCACCTTCAGTTTCTTCTATATTGAATTGTCAGAATAACCTCCACAAAATAGAGAATGCACCTTATATATCAGTCTAACACTCTCATTTTCCAGATGAAAACCAAAGCTCAACTACATAACTAATTGGAGGTAGAGTCAAGGATACAAAATACAGAGCTCATGTTTTCCAGGCCAGTGTTCCACCCACTGTTCAGGAGGCTTTCCAATGTCACATCAACCACCACACCAAGGCCCACTCTGAGTCTCCATGTACCACAGTGTACTAGGCCTAAAATCTTACTGTTACCATTCAAGCCCTTAAAAATACTTTCCACTGCTTCTCCAAATTCACTCCTTACTCATCATCATACCGCCGCTCCTTCCTAAGTCACTTGTTGTCATACCCATACCAACATAACTTTGAATCCCACTGCTGGGTTAGTATAAAAGAATACCATGAAAAGAAAGTCCTCAATTTTTGGTACATAGTTAAGTCCTAACAATAGCTTTAAGACAAATATTGGAGTCAAATAGGCTGGCATTCCCATTTCCAATTTCAGTGAGCTGAAAATTTATTTAAAAGACCTAATTATAGCTTATCTTTTGAAGAAATTTTGAAAAGTTATTTTCATCATCTCATAAATATTCTTTAACTTGTTTTACCATTAAAATCTAAAACATAGCCAATTACTAATGTCCAACTGCTAACTAGCCACTTACCTCATTTACCAGTGTTTTTTCCAAGATTTAGAACTTGAAATTCTTTCTTTTTAAAAATTTGCAGGTTTGCCCACCAAATGGTTTCTTTTACTGCTTTATAGTGTTGAGTGCTTACAACATACAACCATCACCAAGAGATTAGCCAATCCAGACTCTGAGACAGTGTCTAAGATAAGAGAATGGAGACACACTTTTTAAGTGATGAATTAAGTCATTATTTTCCTCTTTTCCCCTATGCAATATTGGCAATATTGTATTGTCAAGACTGTGGTATCAATGTCCCCTTTTTAAAGAAACTTCTTCACACATTCTTCTCCTCCAGCTTTAACTCTACCTCCTCTTTCTTGACCTGATTCATTAATCATTCCTCTGTTGCTTTAGTGGTATTTTGATCACATTACATCTCGTCAGTTCGTTTGAAAAAATATATTGCTAACTTAGTGAGAGCTAGTCAGTTTTACCAAGAATTTTTATAAATATAATTTCAAGAGTATCTAGCAAGATTTACACACTCAAAGCAATTGAGTCTTACAAGTTTTTTACCTCTCCAAGTACTATATAGCATACTGTTTTCCAGAAGATAAGCACTCAATAAATGCTTGTTAACTAACTCAAGAGGGGTTTAAAAATGGACCATCTTGCTGCTATGCATTTTGTGTTCAGAACTTAAATCTGTTCTAATCAAATCATTGTAAAAACAAAAACAAAAACATGAAAATAAACTAATGAATAAAATTTTTGTTGTAAAATTTATTGGTGTGACATTAATTGATATCAATTACATTGTTTCCTGGTGTACAATTCTACATTACATTGTCTACACATGGCATCATGTGCTCACCGCCCAGAATCAGCTCACTTTCCATCACCATGTTTGATTCCCCCTCTCCCTTCCCCCCCACTCATCTCCCTCACCCACCTCCCACCCCCCAACATTCAGGTAACCACTAAACTATCGACTGTGTCCATGAGTCTTCGTTTCTTTGTTTTTTTCAGTTTTATATTACACCTATAAGTGAGGTCATATGTTTCTTGATTCTTTCATTCTGACTTATTTTGCTTAATAAGATGTTTTAAAGGTCCATCCATGTTGTCACAAATTGCTGTATTTCATCTTTTCTTATTACTGAGTAGTATTCCATTGTGTAAATGTACCACAACTTCTTTATCCAATCATCTATCAGATAACATTTTGGTTAATTCCACGACTTGGCCAATGTGAAGAGTGCTGCGATGAACATCGGGGTACATGTATCTTTGCGGATTAAGGTTTTTAGGTTGTTTGGGTAGATACCCAGAAGAGGGTTTGCTGGGTCATACGGTAATTCCATTCCTAGTTTTTTTAGGAATGCCACACTGCCTTCCACAGTGGTTGTACCAATTAACATTCCCACCAGCAGTGTATGAGGGTTCCTTTTTCTCCACAACCTCTCCAGCACCTGTAATTCCTTGTCTTGTTGATTATAGCCATTCTAACAGGTGTGAGGTGATATCTCATTGTGGTTTTAATTTGTATTTCCCTAATTGCTAGTGATGTTGAGCATTTGTTCATGTATCTGTTAGCTGTTTGTATGTCTTCAGGAGAGAAGTACCTGTTTAGGTCTTCTGCCCATTTTTTAATTGGATCGTTTGTTTTCTTGTTGTTGAGCTGTATGAGTTCTTTATATATTTTAGATATTAGCCCCTTATCAGAG
>PVKE010005287.1:5144-37071 GCA_004027555.1 Craseonycteris thonglongyai
AATGGTTGGTATACTTGGCATCAGGGTTTCCTGGCGGGTAACTTCCATTTTAGTCTACCAATAATGTGTGTAGTTTCCACAAAATCCACTTTGACCCAACAAAGACAGAAACTGGTTAACCAAATATGCTTTCATTCTTGATGCATTCCCTAGCCCTAAACAAAGAAAGAGAAGATGAGAAGTATTTGGCAATTCAGAATTCATAATGATGATTTATTGGAGGTACTGATGGCAAATCCCTTTGGCCAAAATGCACTCAGGGAAGGATGCTTCAGAAAGCTAGTAATTTCTGTTCCTACTACTTCCTAACCTCCATCTCTTCTCCAACTAAACATATTACATACAAGTAAATAAAATCCAGTGCTGGCTATGGAACTGTTTTGACTGTTGAGCTGTCTCACCTTCTCTTCACTGACCACAACCAGATTTCTGAGCAGGAGGGACTCTCCAACACACTATATAAAGCTCTACAAGTTTCCTTGGTCCTTGTCTTTATTCCTACCATGATTTTCTAGTGGAGCCCATAGACGTCTCTCACACAAAGGCACAAGCTTTGCCTCCAAGTGAAGAAGCACCCGCTCTTTGCATACTCCTGGGCTGACAATCATTCCTTCTTGCACAGAAGGTCCCGTGCTCTGACCAGCTGGAGGCTGAGAAAGGACAGATGACAGGTCCTCTTGTCCTGGACCATTCTGCCTTTCTCTTGGTTCTCCAACTTGTAGTGGACAGCTTACTCATGTTCTTATGCTTTCATCTACTGCGTATCATTAGTTGTTTTTTTTTAAAGATTTCGTTTTTGACAGAGAGAAGGGGGAGGGCTCAGAGCAGTCTCCATAGTTGTACATCATCAGTCTTTGACATGGTTTTGTTACACACAGGTGGGCGGGGGCCAAGCAGGGTGGGAACTGGGCTGGGGGCCTCCCACATGAGAAGCACACCCCAGTTCAGTATATGGGTCTGCATGGGCTGGGGTTGGGATTTGATACTCAGTCCCTGGGGCTACAAAGCAAGGGCTTAACCTGCTCAGCCATCCCAGCTTCCCTTCATTAGTTTTTTTTTTTAAGATTTATTTTTATTGTTTATTTTGACAGAGAGACAGACAGACAGACAGAGAGAAGGGGGAGGGCCCAGAGCAGTCTCCATAGTTGACAGCATTAGTTTTCCATGTAGTTTCACTCCACAGGTGGGCGCGGGGCTGCACAGGGCAGGAACGGGACCAGGAGCCTCCCGCATAGGCCCCATCAAGAACTGAACTGGGGGGAAGCCGGGATGGCTCAGTGGGTAAAGCGCTCACTTTGCAGCGCCGGGGACCAGGGATTGAATCCCGGCCCCGGCCCGTGCGGAACCATATGCTGAACTGGGAGTCCTCCCAGTTCAGTTCTCTCTCTGTCTCTGTCTCTGTCTCTCTCTCTCTGTCAAAAAAACAATAAAAATAAATAAATAAATATTTAAAAACAAAAAAGAACTGAACTGGAGGCACACCCCAGTTCAGCATATGGGTCCTCATGGGCCAGGCCCAGCATTCAACCCTCGGGCTCTGGGGCTTCAAAGCGTGTGCTTGATCAGCCGAGCCATCCCAGCTTCCCCTCATTAGTGTTTTTTGTTGTTGTTGTTTTCATTAGTGTTTTTAAGGTACCCTACTCAAAAATAAAAGGACATAATGCTACACTACTTACTTAAGTACTAGAAATTACAGGAAATCAGGCTGCTGGTCCATAAAGTTTAGGTAACAGGAGGGCTGATGAAGAAACTTGAATACAAAAAAGAAGTAAAAAAACATAAATGGTTGTGTAAAGGAACAAGAATCAAATAAGACTCATCAATAGTTCTGACAGACATGCATCCTTTTTAGAACTACAGAATTCCCCTTTCTCCTCGAGGTTGTGGGTATTTCTGGGGGCACTTTAGATTTCAGGCCATTTTGAGTGTGCCCATGTGTATGTATGCAGGCATTAACAGCGATACGGTGAGAGAACAGGTTTGTGAAGGAGATTGGCTCTCTGAGTCTGTCTACCAGCTCACGCTCGAGAAGCTCTTCTCCCTGCACGCCACCCAGATGTACATGCTCTCAAAAGTTTAATCCTTGGCATGCCTCCCTTTTCAGGCCTCCCTTTTTTGATGAGCAAAACCTCTTTTTGCAGCTTCTCTGCTATAAAGATGACTCAAAACTGTCCCTTTACATGGAGTGACCTTGCGGCCCAGTAAGTCCACTTCTATGCAAAAAACCCATGCATCCACATAAAAACTTATATACAAATGTTCACAGAAGCATTATTCACAAGAGTCAAAATGAGGAAACAACTCAAAATGTCTATTAACTAATGAATGGAGAAACAGAATGTGGTCTATCCAGACAGTGGAATATTACTCAACTCTAAAAAGAAATAAAAGTACTGATTCATGATACAGCACAGATGAACCTTAAAAACATTATGGTAAGTAAAAAGAGCCAGTCACAAAAGACCACATATCATGAGATCCCGTTTCTATGAAATGTCCAAAAATCGGTAAATCTAGAGTCAGAAAGTGGATTAGTGGTTGCTTAGTGCTGGGAGAGGTGGATAACTAAGGAGTAGCTGCTTAATGGACAGAGTTTCTTTTGGGGGGATAATGAAAATGTTCTAAAATTGATTGTAGCGATGGTTGCACAGTTCTGTGACTATGCTAAAAACCACCGAATTGAACAAGGTGAATTATATGGTACATGAATTATAGCTTACTAAAACTGATTTAAAAAAAAGAAACCTATTCCTAGCCCCAATCTTTTCTCAAGTTCTTGACCTGTTTTACTTATAGGAATAGCACTCCCAAAACCTAACATGTTTAAAATAGAACCCATTCAACCCAATGAATGAATAATTGAGCTTTACTAAGTGCAAATAGCTATGAGAAATGGATGTTTCTTAAAGAATGAACAAGATGCTATCAGTAAACTTACGTGCTTATTTCTGATTCTGTTGTCTTTCTCAATAGTGACATCCCTATTATCCCAGAGCTCCAACTTGAATCCCCCGCAACATAAATACTTATGACCTTCCACTTACCTTTCAAATAGCACTTGGTAGCCCAGGGACTCAACACCAGCAGTGTTTCTAACAAATCCCACTCCATTCCATCCCAGAGGTCCATTTTGTTCTGAATACAAACTCATGCAAAGATATACATTTACTAAACAGATCTTTATCGCAGAGGTAATACTGATAATCCTATCAGTGCCTTTAACTTTCCTATGCCTCCAGATACACTATAAACTGGCATTGGCTAAAACAGAATTTTAAGTGCTTTGGTCACAAAAAGATAACTTCCAATTTATAAAAGCCAAACACTAACCACAAAGCTACTACCATCATCCCTTGATACTACTCATTTGGTAGAGACATAATTCTAAGAAATTTCAACGTATAAAACAACTAGGCACACTGGCTGTTGAAGCAAAACAGACACACCCTCCTTTTTCTCCTAGCTCAATTCTGGGTCCTCACATTTCTCAACAGTAATCTGCAGTTGAGTCACCAAGAACAGCTGAGTCTCTTGGCTGGTACCCTCAGAGGCGGAGTAATATTTAGATGCAAGCCTAGAGTAGCAGTTAAAAATTATTCTCAGCTCATTAGCCTGAACCACTAAACTCTTCTCTCAATTTATACCATCTATCAAGATATTGGTAATGCCATATAACTGCAGAAACTGAACAAGATTTTACCACTTAAGTTCTTTAAAACTAAATCTCTGAATACAACGAAGCAATTAAAATGGTGGAAAAAGACATCGCCACATAGAAAGCTGCCTGATATTTTAACAAACTACATTAAACATCAGGACTCTTTTATTTCGGTAAAATATATGTACACATATGAAAATGTTTGGAAGAATAGAAGCCCAGTATTAACAGTGTCACAATGGGAACCATGAATGACCTGTATGTTGTACTTTTCTCCCCAATGAGTACGTATTATGTATGTTGAAAATTTTTTTAATATTATTTCCCAAGATTCAAATATTATACATAGCAACAAAAAACTGGGAACTGTATTTCCCTTTATCAGTATCTTTCCAAATGTCAACTCTCTGCCTCAACCATAAAAATTTTTACATGAAAATGTTAAATAAGGCCAAGCCGGGATGGCTCAGCGGGTTAAGAGCTCGCTTTGCAGCCCTGGGGACCAAGGATCAAATCCGGACCCTGGCCCATGCAGACGGACCTACATGCTGAACTCGGGTGTGCTTCCTATGCCGGAGGCCGCCAGTTTGGTTCTTTCCCCCACCCTCCTCCCACCCCCGTTCAGCCCCTGGCTTGAGGGGGCATGCCTCCTACGCAGGAGGCCCCCAGTCCAGTTCCTGCCCTGCAAAGTCCCTGCCCACCTGTGGAACGAAACCACATTGAAAACTGATGATGTACAACTATGTAAAGTGCTCTGGGCCCTCCCCCTTCTCTCTGACTCTCTCTGTCTCTGTCAAAACAATAAAATAGATATTTTTTTTAAATGTTAAATAACATTCAAGTAAGGAGGAAAGAGTAACATATGCTTATAAAATGTACACAGGAATTTAGTGCTTAACACTCACTATTGACTTACAACTAACCTATTGGGTGAGGATACCACATAATTACCATTTGAGGTATAAGCAAAAAATAACCCAGAGATTCAAAACCAACTCTTGCCAGCTGCTTTTAGCTTATCATCTTTACCATGACACAAATAAGAATGAGATTGTTTAGAGAATTATAGATAGGGAGTATGCAGTACAATTCTTACAACAAAAGTGAGAACAGTCATCTTCAGATCTTTGTGTTTCAAATGCTCAAGCCGTCTCGGGGTCCCTATCCTGCCTTGCACATACTGGCTGCAAGGCCTGGAGTGTGCCACTTAACTTTCTTTGGCTAGTTTTTCACAGGTAACACCAACAAGTTAAACAGAATAATCTCAAAGGTCCTCCACCCATAAAAATCCCAGGACTCTAAGTAACACTTTTCTATTTCACTTTGTTTCAGCAAAGCACACCTATAGACACCAACAATGGTAGTGCAGGCTCAGACTAATCCCCACAGCAAGTACTTAAGGGCAAACAGTTAATTTAAGAACACTTTACATACAAAAAAGGTAGAAAGTTTTTCTTTAATGAGTCTTCAGGCCATTTGGCAGTGTTAATTCCTATCCCACCAAATAACAAAAGCCAGGGGCAAAAAAACTAAACCAAACTACCAGTGAAAGATGAACACTGTAGCTCTCAATCTCATTAGAATACATTTTGTAATACTAAAAACCTGACAAAGTGGCGATTTTTACATTAGTTGTTCAAACATTCCTCAAAAGTTCTGGAGGTACAAAGTTTACAGCACTAAGCAAAAAATAGGGGGGGAAATCAAACAAAGAAAACAGCAGAACCAGAAAACCATGTGCCCCAATAATCCCAAATCTGAAGGTCTCTCCTTTTCATTCCAATGCAAAGGAGCTGCTCTTATCGAAAAGAACAGTTAATAACACTGGGTGCTGCCACACTCGTTTCAAGGACAATACTCACAATAATGATCAAGCCTTCAGAAGTTCACAACACTCCTTTCACTTTGAGAAAGGGGCTTTCTTTTCCAAAGATTCGGACACTGTAGCCAATCCCTCCATGAGGGAATTCGAAGAAGGGGCCTCTTGAGGGACAGAGAGAGAAGAATCTTTTAACAAGATCTCTAGACAAACGGAAAGTGAGGCTAGGAAGCCCATATACCGTACTAAACAGTGCCCAGCTCTTCAACATGGTGTGTTCAAGAAATCTCAAAAGCATCAAACTGTTTTCCTTTTCCTCCCTTTTATTAACATGCAGAAAAAGGATCCCTGTCTCCACCTGGGGAGTGAAAATCCTCCTGATTTCCACTGACAGACTCTCTGCATAGAAGACTTTCTTTTTCAAAGGAAGAGGAGAAAAGAAACCATCTGTGCCACTCTAAATACATAGCAGGAAAGAGTCCTCTCAAAGGTATAGTCTTAACTTCTTATTTTTCTTGGGAGAGTAAGAGAAAGAAGTTGAGTCTCCTTTGGGGGAGGGGTGTGTAGCTAGAAGGAAGCTTTTTTTTCTTTTTGGTCACTAGAGCAAGTAGGGGGAGTGGGAGAGGACATCTCTAACCAGTGAGAAAGAGGTGACAGCTTCTGTGAACAAAGAAAAAACTGGTTTCAGGTATTAGGTCTCCCCACCTCTTGGAGTACAGACCTGATTATTCTAATTGAGGCCCTCTTTGTTAATTGGGGGAGTATGGTAGGATTTAAGAGGATTAGTGCCTCTTTCTCCACCCCAGGGGAAAATTCTTTCCAGTGTGAAGGGATGGGTTGAATATTTGCAACGGGGGATTGGGGTCGGGGGTGGATGGGAGGAGACATGCATGGAAATATCTGCTTCTCTGTAGAGGATCTTAGTTTCCTTTTAAAAACAAACTAAGTAACAATAATAGCAACAATTCACCAAAAGGTTATTATGGACTAGGCAGTTCCACAAATTCTCCTTTAGCCCTTATGACAACTTCTCTGGAAAGAGTACCCAAATTAGAGAAAGGCTAACAGGGTAGGTGAAGCCACTAGTCTAGAGGAGACCTAGGCTTGCAACTATCATACTCCAAACGCCATGCTCTGAATGGTGCGAGGGGAAGGCGCTCACCGCACACCAGGAGACGTGGAGGAAGAAAAGCGAGGCTCCCTCTGTGGACATGATTGGGTGAGGGGAGAGAGGCCGACCTCTACCATAAAGTAAATTCAGGGTCTTCCTCTCTGTGTCTTGGGGTAAAGGTGGAAAATAATGGAGGAGGAATGTCTACCTTTCACAGGGAAGGAAGAGCCCCTGTGACTTTGAGTCTCGCTCTTCACTTGGGGGCGGGGGGCAGGCGTTGGGCAAAGCGGGGGAGAGGTCTTGCTGGGGGCTAGTCATCTCTGATCCCTCGTTAAAGTTCTGAATCGCCCTATCGCACCCGAGGAGCGGGTCTCGCGCTGATAGCCGCCCTGGAGCCGGGACAGAGCACGCCCACGACAAGGGGCGTCGCCCTTCTGGAGAAGTTGGGGTCCCCGGCCGTAAGGACATTAAAGAGGAGTATCTCTCCCCCGCCCGAGCCGGGACTAAGAGAGACCGTCTTCCCCTCGTGACGCGGAGCCTCATCTCCTCCCTCGCCCCGGTCGTTCCGCCGCCCGCAGCGCAGCCTCCGTTCGGCACCCCGAGAGGGCGGAGGGCCGGGCTCCCCCTCAACCTGTGCCTCCCGGCGGATGGTCCCCTTCGGGTGGAATGGGGCGAGGCGGCTACGCCCGCGGGCTTCCCGCTTTAGGCCTCTTACCCTGAGGCCTGCTCCGCGGCCGTCGCTCGCCCTGCCAGCCTGGCCTCTGCAGCCGCAGTCCCGCTGCCGCGAAGTCTACCTGCGCCCCGGGAGCCAAAAAGAGCTCAGGGACGCTCCGTCCGCCGCCGCCTCTTCGTCTCTATGGTCCGCCCCCCAAGCCCCGTACTTCCTCATCCGGGCCCGAGCCCTCCATGCGGGCTCGCCCGAGTCCCGCCCCCGCACGGCGCAGGCGCACTGCGAGGGGAGGCTTTTCCAGAGTCTGCCCTCCCTCCCTCGGCTAGTCTCTATCGCTTTCTGCTCCGCCCCTGAGACCTGGGCTCTTAAAGGGAAACACACTTCTTGACCCTACTTGCTGAGCCCCGGGATCCAGTGTCTTGTCTTCATCGCCGACACTGGTCCAGTCCACCATTTCTTTGGCTTGGACGGCTGCAACTTTAGGGCGCTCCCGCCTTCCACTGTGGCAGCCCAAGAGATCTTCGAACTGGAATCAGTGTTTTAGATCATTATCACACCCCTGATCCTTCTAATAATCACTAAATCTAAAGGACACCCCTACCTCCCAAACTTTAAGGCCTCTTGTTTTAATTCATTCAGTTTTAACACGAACTGAAATTGACGTCTTTCATCTTTTTATGGGTTCGTTTATCATCTTTATGTGTTTTGTTCATTCTTGGCACAGCACCTAGCTGTGTGCTGCACAGGTAGACTCTCCACAGTCATTTTGAAGGAAGGAAAAGAATGTTTATCCAAGAGGCAAAAATCCTCAACACCCTGGCCATGGACTAATACCAGTCAGAGGCCTGTTAGGAACCGGGTCACACAGCAGGGGATGAGTGTGTGTGTGTGGGGGGGGGGGGCAACGAAGCTTCATTTGTACACGTTTTGGATTAAAGTCAAGGCACAATATCCTGAGATTGCCACAAAGGCACTGAAAAGCCTGCTTCCATTTCCAACGTCCTATCTTTGTGAAGTAGGGTTCTCTGCAGTGACAGCAACCAAAGCAAGATTCGGGAGTAAATGGAACATAAGCAACACACTTCGGGTGTCCCTGTCTCCCATCACACCTAGATGGGACTGTCTAGTTGCAGGAAAAGAAGCTCAGGCCTCCCACTGATTCTGCATTATGGTGAATTGTTTAATTACTTCATTATATATTATGATGTAATAATAATAGAAGTAAAATATACAATATATGTAATGCACTTGAATCGTCTGGAAACCACCCCCCCCCCACCTACCCCCATCCCCTGGTCTGTGGAAAAATTGTCTTCTGTGAAACTGATCCCTGGTGCCAAAAATGTTGGGGACCACTGCAAGGGGAATTGTCCTCCAGAGGATGCAATCGACTTGCCCCAAATCACACAGCTTTGTTTTAAAAATAGTAGTCTGCTGAACCTTAGAAATGCTAAAGGTTTGGAGGTTTGGGGGAGAGTTTAATTCTCCCTTTTCTGATCAAGTTATTTTTGAGCCAGTCAACGTGTGGACCATTATGGCTGAGATCATGGTTTTCCCAGCTTTAGTTAGGGCTGGAAGTATTCAAACCCAAATGCCAACCCTATTGTTTACAGCCTGTGAGGCCATATATAGCCCATACACATGTGCAGTTTATATAGAGGCTACTACAGATGCTGTTGGAATGAGTTAATTAGAAATCCACTTTAAAACATTATGTCTTTTAAGTACTTTCTCAGGCAATTTGCCCATGAAAGGGGATCTGAGAAACCCAGTATTACTGGTTTGTCCTTCTGCCTCAGGCTCTATCTAACATGACTGCACAGCACCATCATCAATCTTATCTTTATTTCAACATGTGATATTTTATACCTCATGGATTTTTGTATTAATTTTGATTAAAAAATATTGCATTAAATAAGTATTTATCTTGCTCACTGAGTTTGTTGGCACATCCTGCAGGTGGTTGTAGAATCCAGGTTATTGGATCCCCAGCCTGAGAGCTCTAGCCTTCCCTAACCTTGTGACCAGCTTTTGACAAATTTTAAAAATCTCAGAACTTGCCAAGGTGTTGTAAAACTTTTGGCCTCATAAAAAAATGGAGTATTTGCATTCCTAAGATATGATACCAATTACAGGCATCTCTCAAGAGAGTCAAATTCCCCTGAGGCCTAGGGAGAGAGAAACACCCATTAGCTCCTTCTGAGCGAACTTTCCACCATCCAGGCTGTTAAGGTTGGAAAACAGCCTGGGGGATCTGGGTGTGTCCCTGAACTGGCAACATAAAACTCTTTTACATTTAACATTTTATCTCTGAAAAAAATTGCAACTGTTTCAGTATATTGACTCTATGTTTCCCTTTAGTATAAAAGTTACGATTGAATATTTAACTTCTAAGTCGTAAAGTAAAGCATAAATGCTTTAAAAAAAGCCCTTGTTTTGCTACAGGGGCCCCCTTCACCCACTCCCAAATCTCCCTGTGGTATTCGATGATTTTTTTTTTCTTTAAACGTTCAGAAAATATCCGAAAACCATAGGCCAATTACATGGCGGTGGCCACTTGTCAGACTTGGCCAGCTTCAGGCACAGCCCACACATTTCTGATTTTTCTCGAGAGAAAAATGCCCGGACGAATAGTGGCTGAGGTCGAGCCATGGGGTGTGACACGAGGGTGCTCGTTAAACGCTTAGCCTGGGGAGCCAAGCTGGACTCAGCCGGGTCAGGACCCATCCTTTCTCCATCCTGTTTCCGTGTGTGTGAAAGACAATCGGGATGTGCCACCTGGTAGAGATGTGACATGTGCATAAGATTGTGAAAGCGACGGCAGCTCCTATTAGTAACCAGAGAGGCACGAAACCGTTTGGGGTTTGGAAGGATCGGAAGACACCTGCACCCCCCATGGACACTTCCAAGGGGCCATCGCACTAAATTGCACGCGCTCAGCCCTTTGCATTTTACAAAAGTTCGTCCAGAAACTTGTCTAGGAAGAAAAGAACGTGCTCTCGAGGGCTGGCGGCCGTCTAGTCTGCGAGCGAGGGACGCAAAGCGGGGAAAGGCGAAGCTGGAGGCCGCGGGCGACGCCCCACCCCCGGCACAAGCCCCGGATGGGGAAGTGACACGGACAACGAGAGGAGGCGGAGCCCGGGCCAGAGAGGCCCGAGGCGGGTGGGCGGGGCCCGGGGCGGGGCCACCGGCGCGGCGCGGGCTCTCAGGTGAGCGCTCCTGGGTTGGGGCCGGCCGGCCGTGGCGCGTCCATCGCCGGCACCAGAGCTGGGAGGTCTGTGGGGGCGTCGGCGGGACATCCAGAGGCGGCGCTGGGGACTCCGCGAGGCTCTGGCTCTCGGGGCCCGCGCCTGAAGCGCGAAGGGGCTCCGGAGCTGCGGGTGAGTGGACCTGCCCGCCGGGGCCCAGGCTTGGGGAGCATGTAGGAGGGGGGCCCGGGCTCTGGCTGGAGTCCTGCGCCCCTCTCCCCCCAACCCGCGATGTGACCTTAGGCAGACAGGACTCTTACCTCTCTGAGCCCCGGTGACCTCAGCTGTGAAACGAGAGTGGGGTGGCGCAACCGCCCAGAGTTTGTGTAGGTGCCTTCCTCCCCTTTATAGTGTTCGCGGGGACGTGGACGGCGGAACGCGAGCTGTGGGGATGCCTCCCAGTCTCTTATCGACCTTGGGGAAGTCTCTTGCTCTGGCCCTCGCTTCCTTCTATAGCATGAGTGTGTTCACCTCTTAATACCTCTTTATTCTTGCAGTGTTATTGGTTTAGAGCAGCAGTGTCCAACCTTTCGGCTTCCCTGGGCCGCCTTGAAAGAATTGTCTTGGGCCACACATACAATACACGAAGACTAACGAAATAGTTGATGAGCTAAAGAAAAGAAAAAAAAAAGTCGCAAAAAAAATCTGACAATGTTTTAAGAATTTGTCTTGGGCCACAGGTTGGACATGCCTAGGTTAGGCAGAGGCAAGGTAATGAGTGCTCCATTCACTACCACTTTTTCTCGGGGTGTGAGAGAGAGAATGTCTTCTTGGTGTTGGACAAGACTCTGGCCTGAATTCCCCTTAGTGCCCAGATGCCGTGGTTCTATTTGCTCTCCATCCTTCCTTGTACTTGGAGGAGTGACTCCATCCAAGGGTTGATGGTTGGCTGAGTAAGACCAGTGTTTTCACTAGTGGAAGATCAAAGAGCAGTTGCAAGGAAAAGTCTGACATTCGAGCCTTTTTGTTTGTGTTTCAGGGGCAACTCGGAGGCAAGATGACTTCTCTCCCCCAAACCTGGCACAGCTGAAGGAAACAACAGAACACGATGAGAACAGCAAAGGTCTACAAACTGGTCATCCACAAGAAGGGCTTTGGGGGCAGTGGTCAGTATCGATTGGTCTTTGGGGGTTATATAAGTTGGCTGAGGTTCTGGTGTGTCCAGTGTCTTGAAAATTACACACTGGCTTCTGTGATAATCATCTTAACCAAGTGAAGCAGCAAGTATAATACAGTAGTGGGAGGATAGTGTGACTGGAGAGAGCACAGGTCTCCTCTAAGAGCATTTGCATTCTGACTCTTAAGGGACATTGTGAATATTGCAATTTACTACCCTTCCTTTGTATGTTTTACTATATACTTACTGTATATGTTCCATAAAATTCCAGTCTGCGCTGGTTTGGCAGAAAAGAGACTTACATTCAATGAGAGAGAAACAGCAGATGTGCATAAGACAGGTATGATCGAAGCATGAACCTTTACGTTGCTCTGAGACACCGTGAGAAGGAGCAGGACATAGCATGCTGGCCTGCGCTAAATCAGAATCCAACGTATCAGCTCTGCCTCTCACTTTCCCTGGGACTTCGGGCAAGCCTCTAGTTTACCGTATCTACACATTCAAGCCCTTTCAAATAATTTTTCTGTTTTTCTTAACACCTTGAGTCTAAATCTTCAGTAAAGGATGACAGTAATATGATTTTTTTCTTTTTGTAAATGAATTCTTTCCCTTCTGTCCTAACAACCTTATTTGCTTCAGAAATTGGAATTAACAGCACATGAGTCTTTTTGAAATTGTATTTTGGTATGCGTTTGTTCCAAAAGCAAGGACTGCCAAAAAGTGACAACAGTAGTTTTATATCACACTGTTTTGTGGGGGTCAAGCTAGATGATGTACACATATGTAAGGTATTTAGCAGAGCATCAGGCTCACTAGTGCTGTACAATAAATGTAGTCATTATAATGACCAGGATGAGGATATACCAAGCATTGCTGTATTTAAAACATTTCTGCTAAAAGGTACAGTCTGCGGTTAACATTATACTTGGTGTTGCAGTTGATGCTGCCTAACATTTGTGGAATAGAATTGAAAAGACAAAAGAGGGAAGGATACAAAGATACAGTGTGTGTGTGTGTGTGTGTGTGTGTGTGTGTATACACACTGTACATATAATATATATACACATATATATATTATATGTACAGTGTATGCAATTCTGCCTTTTCATTTGTACAAAAGTCGCTAGATGCTGTATCCAGGGTAGTCCCCAGGACTATGAATAAAAACACATCCAACAAACAGTTGCATACCTGTGCCAAACACAAAGGTTATGAATATGACCAGGTCCCTTGTCTCTAAGGGGCTTTCAGCTTGATGACACAGATGTGCAAAAAAGGACATGATAGTGCAAAGCAGAATGGAATACATGCTCAGGAACTTGATTCAGACTATGGAAGTTAGGAGAAGTCTTCACAGAGGATTTGACATAAAACTGTCAGTGGAAACAATATACAAACTAACATATTTTTGTTTTCCTAGGTTGAATTTTTGTTGAGTCTGATTGTATTTGAAATCTAGATATACTTATTTGTAATGGTTTTAGCATAATTAAAGAACATGTCTTTCCTTCCAAATTAAAACAGAAAAAGAAATCACTTCCATCTGTATGGTTCTGAGTATGTTATGTTTGAAAGAGTTCTCCATCCCCATTGAGGGGCAGGGGTTAATAAAACATATGAAACTATGTCCTCCGTATGTTTTAAGGGTCTCATTGGACCCTGATGTTTTTTCCTGACCAAGTGCTGCCCTTCAAAGTCCAGACTTTAGTTTTTTATTTTATTTGGCTTGATTTTTGTGATATATGAGAGAGGTGGTGGGCTTTCAGCAGAAAGAACCCTGGGTGTGCCATCAGTTCTGGCTGTGCTGTTACTAGCTTTCTGTCCTTCTGCAAGTTGCTTTATATTCTAGGTTATTTCCTCATTTCTGTGAGATCCAAAGATTTATTGTGGGGGTCACATTAAGACAATATTTTTGGATAATTTTGGATAACTATAAGGGATTGTATTGTAATATCATCCTGATGGAGTTGTAAGGACCCAATGTGAGAACATATATTGCAACCTGTCACGAGTGTGTTTTTGCTTAAGATCGCTGAATTGTCTTTCAGATGATGAGCTGGTTATGAACCCCAAAGTGTTTCCTCACATCAAGCTTGGAGACATTGTGGAGATTGCTCACCCCAACGATGAGTACAGGTTAGTGTCAGACTAGGCTCAAAGGAACTAATGGGTAGCCTGCTGTTTCCAAGTGATAGTTTTTCTAAGGTACTTGAATGGCAAGGCAGCTTTTTGCCTTTGGATAAAAATGTTCCTGCCCTCTAGGATTTGATAAACCAAGAATCTTTTAAAAAGTGGTCCATTCATTTTGTTTTTAAAGCTGAGATGACAACTCTGAAGAATCCTGTGGCAATTATCCATTTCCTTGAACACAAGTGCAGAGTTTCTTTGTTTCTAAGGGAACTTTCTCCCATTGTTGTGTTGCAAGTTACAATGTGTCCAGCGTGCTCTGTTTGCCATTGCTGGGGAGGGGTGGGGTGGGGGTTGGGGGAAGAAAGCTATTATAATAGTTACTGTTTATAACATCCCATCTCTTTGTTGCCTTTTTTTTTCCCCCCAGCCCTCTGCTTTTGCAGGTCAAGTCACTTAAGGAAGATTTGCAGAAAGGTAAGAATTCTGTCTCTCTTCTCTAAGATTCTTATACTTTATTGTTTCAGAAACTGCAAGAAACCTCTCTTCCCAATCTCAGGGAATGAGGGCACAGTACTTCTCTCCTTATCAAATTGTACTTCCTCTTAGAGAGTGTCACATATCAAAACTGCCAAAGAATCTCATTTGTCAGCATCTGGTACTGAAGAAACTGTCTTAATTTAGAGTCAGGTGGAAAATTAACCTAGAGAGATGAAGCTTTACACTAACTACAAAAAAAAAAAGACAGCAAAGTTTGCTTTCTTAAATATGTTTTTGCACAAAATATTTGTTAGGTGCCTACACTGGATGAGGCTGGGAAAGAAACATGTTGATGGTTACCTACAACATGTTCGAGATTTTTCTAATATCTTTATCTTCCTATCAACTCTTATTTATTTATTTATTTATTTATTTATTTATTTATTTATTTATTTGAACTGAACTGGGGGCCTCACCGCATTCGGGAAGCACACCCCAGTTCAGCATGTGGGTCCACCTGGGCTGGAGCCAGGATTCAATCCTCAGGGCTTCAAAGCTAGCGCTTAACCCACTGAGCCATCCCAGCTTTCCCCCACCTTTTTTTTAAGATTTATTTTATTGTTTGAGAGAAGGTAGGAGAGAGAAAGAGAGGTAGAAGAGAGGAGAGAGAGAAGTGGGGAGGGCCCATGCAGTCTCCACAGTGGGATGCCTTGGCTTGCCTGAAGTCAGTAAGTGAAGGATCCAGAGTGGAGATTCCCCTTACTTATTCAGGATACAAGTCCTTTCTTTTCTCCTTTAATGACTTTACCATGTTGATCAGGGAATCAAAATGCTAATGGATAGCAAACAAGGTAATACCATAAATAGTACTTAAAGGAAAAAGAAAACATAATTTGCTCTAAAGGATTTTGATGTCAATTACTTTTTTGTATTTCAACTTGATAGAAAAACATTCTATAAAACCCTGAGAGTTAAGATTTCTGTAAAACCCTAATCCTATGGGTGTCCTTCTTATTCTCACCTCATCTCCAGCCACCTGTTGTGTTTCTTATTTACCAGACTTAAGGACTCATTTGAAAAGGTAGTTTCTTTCTTTAGCTACCACCACTACTTCATTCCAAATAAGAAAGAATCCCTTTCTCTTCTGAATTTTCACAGCTCTTTGACCTTTTTTATGTTGCTACTTAAATTTTTTATTTTTTCTTCTCTCTCTGTGCCCTATTTTTGTCTCTTTCTTTTTTTTTAAATCACCTGGGTTCAGGTCTTACTTCACCTGCTTGTGTCACCGGAAAAGGAGAGAATTCTAAATTTTTAGAATTTGAGAGACGGGAAGGCAGAGAATGTGTCTTGTCCATGGCAAAGGGTCAGTTGTGTTGTTTGTTGGATGTCTGGGTATTTATAGATTACCTGCGTTGTTATTTTTTTCAGAATGTATTATCTGATTCAGATTTCTTCTCTTTTTCAGAAACTATTAGTGTGGACCAGACTGTGACCCAAGTGTTCCATCTCAGACCTTATCAAGATGTCTATGTGAATGTAGTAGACCCTAAGGTGTGGCTTTGTTCTAGACTTGAATGTCTTTTGGAGATGATTAGCACCCTTCCTCAAGATTAGTTCCCTAAGGAAATAATGAGTTAAGTATAGTGTTAGACTATTAAATATGTGGTCATATGTAGGTCATTTAGATTATAGGTAGTAGATAAGTTGCATTTAAATCTCTCCCCCTTTTATAAAGCCTGTCCTAAAATGATTTTGTGTGTATATGTATGTTTGTGAAGCTAAATGTAAACTTTCTATTAAGATACTAAAATTTCTTTACGTATTCTCATTTTTCTCCTAGAAATGATGCTATAATAGGCAAAAAACAAAACACACAAAAAAATCATTGTCTAAAAAGTATTATTCACATTATCTAGGGAAATAAAGCACATAGCTTAATGTCATGTGTTTTGTGCCAGAAGCAAGCCTAAACCACAGAGTTAGTACTCTGATACTCTTTGAACTTAACCATGTTATAACTGCTGTAGCATTTGGTACAGACCAATCTATGCTCAGAAGCCTTTGGCAGGATAAAATTCTGTTTGTCAGGGTTCTGCTCTTGAATGCTTTTGCCAAAAGGTTTCTCCATGGTGAATGGGCATTGTCTTATGATTATACAGTGTGACAGTAATGTAGAGAGTTTATTTGATTATTCTTTCTAGGATGTGACCCTGGACCTAGTGGAATTAACCTTTAAGGATCAGTATATTGGCCGTGGGGATATGTGGAGACTAAAGAAAAGTTTGGTAAGATAATTTTTTTAAGTTTGTTACTTTTTCCATTATATTAATACTCCTGTTCATCATAAAGATTAGAAGACATAGTAGGGAGGAGAGTGTAAATAATTTCAAATTCTAGCATCACAGACAATTATTATAAATGCTGTGTATTGTCTTTTGTTCTCTTTTCATAGTTTTTGTGAGTTTTTCTTTCTTTTCTTTTTTTTTTTTTTTTTTTTTTTTTTTTTTTTTTTTTTTTTTTTTTTTTTTTTTTTTTTTTTTTTTTTTTTTTTTTTTTTTTTTTTTTTTTTTTTTTTTTTTTTTTTTTTTTTTTTTTTTTTTTTTTTTTTTTTTTTTTTTTGTGCTTGTTTATTGCCAGCGATTTTTGCTCTGCATTTTTGGTTTGAATGGGGAATTACAATATAACTTTATACTTGAATGGGACTTTAGTTTTCAGATTTTCACTTGATCTCATTTGCTCCTCACATCTCCTGTGGACAGGTACTTATTCCCTCTAATTTATAGATATCAAAAACAGGTTGAGAAGTTAAGTGACTGATTGGACAAGACTGGAGAGTTAGTAAGTGGTTGTCACTGGGCTAGCATCCAGGTATTGTCTCTTCCAGGTTAGACTGCTTTTGCTGTACCTTCCTCCCATTTTCCTTATTTATTTACTTTTAATGAACATTTTCCACTTAAAATGATGTATTCACCAGAGTTGAGCTGGTGCAGAAAATTCTCCTTATTGGACTCTTTGAGTATTATAAGATTTATATATTTATTTATTATTGTTTTTGACAGAGAGAGACAGAGAGAAGGGGGAGGCCCCAGAGCAGTCTCCATAGTTGACAGCATTACTTTTTCATATAGTTTCACACCACAGGTGGATGTGGGGTTGTGCAGGGCAGGAACTGGGCCGGGAGCCTCCTGCATAGGCCCCGGCAAGAACTGAACTGGGGCACACCCCAGCTCAGCATATGGGTCCGCCTGGGCCAGAGTCGGGATTCGATCTTTGGTCTCTAGGGCTGTAAAGCGAGCACTTAACCCGCTGAGCCATCCCAGCTTCCCCTTTGAGTATTATAAAACAACAAATTATAGGTAGAATTCCCATATAGTGTGTATTTTCAGAAAAGAAAGTATCTGCTCATTTTTGATGGTGGGAGGGGGTTTCTATTTTCTAAAATGAGAAACGTTCTTTGTTTTAATGAGTATATAAGTGTAGGTACATATGCAAACATGTGAAGATAAGTATGTTGGTAAAGATGGCCACTTATCCACCTGGTCTTCACTGTTGTCTATTCTTGCCAAACTGTTTAAGAACATGTTGTTATACGTGCCTCAGCAGGTATTCTTATGGGATAAATCTGTTATTTCCATGTTAATTGACCTTTAGATTGTTAGAAGACATTAGAAAGCCAGGAGAGTTTCTGTGACCTTTTATGGCCTTCATGTGTTGTTGAATTTCTCTTTCCTTAGGTTAGCACATGTGCCTATATCACCCAGAAGGTGGAATTTGCTGGCATCAGGTAGATATTACATCACTCTTGATTTATCTGCTAGTAAACAGAAGTAGGATATAATGCAGTAACTGGGCTACAAACAGCATTGGAGTATATGGTTGTCCATATAATAAAATACATAGTAGCATATAGTGTTAGATTGTTGTAGCTAAAACAAACCCAAAGTCCCAAAATACATTCATTTTAAGGTAAGTGGAAGTTGCTAAAGCCACCTGATCTTTTGTAACAAAGGAGGTCTAGTAGACCCATGATTTTAGAACTGGAAACAGCTTTAGATGAACATATGTAATCAAATCATTTAGTTTTACAGATTAGGAAAAAGATTTGGAGATATAAAGTGACTATTAGCACAGTAGTTCCTGATCTGCTGCCTTTTTAACTGCATTACACTGCTCTTGATTTATTAAAACTATTTCTATGTTTTGTTTATAAAGAAGAGGGAAGAAGGGACTTTTTGAAACCCCATTTAAGTTAAAAAAACATAGCATCCACATAGTAAAGCCTTCAGTACACAGAAGTGTATGATGAAATATAAGTCCTTCTCAGAAGAAACTGTCTTTCCTTGAAATTTACTGTATATACAACAAGCATATTTGCATCTGGTTGACTCACTTTCAGTGATGCTAAGATTGACTGATGGGTTCCAGTGATGCAGTCTAGTCTCCCATTCTGAAGTTCCCCATCAACTTTTTACCAAATGGTTTTACCCATTGATGATCGATTGCAAGATGGTAGTTTCTAATTCAGTCATTTCTACTTTTATTAGCCAGAATCCTTTTGAAAAGAACTTTTCCCAGCAACTAGGGTTATTTGATCAGTCTGAACTACTTGATCAAGAAAGACAGGATGAAGGATTCTTCTTCTTTTTTTTTTTTTTCAAAAGGGATATTTTAAAAGTTGGAGGGTCAAAATATTTTGAAAAATCTTAGCAACTAAAGCACAGCCAAAAAAGTACCTAAGTCTCAAGCAGAACAAGAACTGCAACCTAGATTCATGCCTTGCAATATAAGCTAGTTTCTTGGAGATGGTGGGCCAGGACTCAGGAAACCAATATGCTCCTCCTGTAGTGCCAGTGATTGGCAGGGTGATGTTAGGCAGGTTGAGGAGTCTGTCAGTCTACTTATCTGCAAAGCACAATTCTTGGTTTAGACTCTCTCTGTAAAGAACAAGTTCATGCATATTTTAGACCTTGGGCCTCATGGGTTTCAGGTCTCTGTTGCAAATTATCTGCTTTTTTCAACCATTTTAAAATGTAAAAGTTATTTTTAGGTATGGGCCATACAAAAACAGGAGATGTGCTGGTTTGACCTGCAAGTACAATTTGCTGGGCCCTGGTTTAGAAAACTCAGATCCATTTCATCCTTTTTTAAAGTTTGATTTTATTGTTTTTTTAATATTTTTATTTATTTATTTTTATTTTTGACAGAGAGAGGGAGAGATACAGATACAGAGACAGAGAGAGAACTGAACTGGGGGAGCTCCCAGTTCAGCATATGGTTCTGCACGGGCTGGGGCCGGGATTCGATCCTCGGTCCCCAGTGCTGCAAAGTGAGCGCTTAACCCACTGAGCCATCCCTGCTTCTCCCATTTCATTTTTAACGTCCTTGTTTTTCCGTGTAAATGTCCTCAGACACATGGTGCTAGTCATAGAAATGAAAATGGTGTAAAGGCAGTTTTAGACTTTTAAAGATCTGTCCTTATATTTTACTCATTCATGGTTAAATGTAAAACCACAAAGCCTTCTACCATTTTTTCCAGGAGACTTCTTTATAGTCTTCCACACTGAATCTAAGGTCACTTTTTCTAACTACATGAAGGCATAAAAAAGATGCTATGTGCTCATATAAAAAAACAAAGTATAGTCATTATTTGTATAAAGTAATAATACATTATTAAATATATTTTTGTAATTACCATTTTTAACTTGGTAATTTAGTTAATAGTTAAAGATATATGTGAGAGTTTTATTACCTTGAGACCCTGCATTGTTTTTCCTTAAACATTTTGAATTTTTCTGAGAAAATTTCTGATGTTTTCTTTAAGATGTTAAAAATTCAGCATTTAAAAAAAAATTAAGGAAAATTTTTAAAGAAAAAAATTGCACCTAAATCTTATCTCATAGCAATCAGCATTTTGCTTTTTTAAAACATTGAACTTATAAAGTTAGTCTATTTGATTTCATTATATACAGATCTCTTCTTTCCCAGATACAGTTTTTGGGTCTAGTCATTGACTAGCCATAGTTTCTTTTTACTTAAAGTTATTTTTTTCTAACTCATACATCAGAGGGAACAACACTGAATACTTTCTGGTCCTTACTTCTCAGGTGTCCAGGAGCAGACAGAACTGTGTGGAGAATTACACTTAAAGCCCCTCCTGTTCAGGTGTTTTTCTGCTAGATCCTCCTCACTGCAGAGGATCTTCTGGGATTTTCTGTAACTTGAACTCTGATTCTGTGGTGGCTATTCTGTTAAAATGTTTCTCCTAATTATAGGATTGATACTATTAAGTACCACTTTGCAGCACATGCTATATACCAAGCAAAAGAGTAATTGCTCATTGTGGAGAGTTTGAAAAACAGAATAAAGGAGCAGGAAACAAACAATATTGCTACTCAGAAGCAACCACTGTTGTTAAAATGTTAACATTTTGACGTAGTTCTGTTAAAATGTTGTCTTTTTTTTTTCCTTTTGGCATTAGACCATATAGTATGTATAATTTTATATACTGTTAAAAAAAAACCCAAAACTGTTTTTGTGATTTAACAAATACATATTTATTCTAGAATATTTGGATACTACAGAGAGTATGAAAAAGAAAATTTACAATGGTTTATAAGCCAACAACCTACAGATAACAACTATTAAATTTTGGTGTGACCTTCTGATATTTTATTTGCATACATACACGCACATACATGTATCTTTATTTAGGTGATGATACTATATGTACTATTTTGTATCCTTTTTTCATTTAAAAGGGTATAAACATTTCTGGTGAAGTTAAAACTCCTTGTAAACATTTTAATGGTTTTATGATATTCTGTTCTCTGGATATACTGTACTGGTCTGTCATCACTGCAAATTTTGGTCCAAAGGTGCGTAATGCAAATGACACTACAGTGAACATACTTTGCAGTTATATTAACCTTTGATTCACAGAATGATGGGACATAGCTATAAAGGATAGTGGAGATCACTGACCCCCAACAGCATTTGATAGGAAAGGACCTGCCCAAGATCCTAATGGAAGACGAGGTCTTCCCCCTGCCCCACCCCCTGCCTGTGTCCTTGTCTAGGGCTTTGCACTGGGCCATTCTGCCTCTAGTGGAAAGCCATGTGTGCTCCTGGGTTGTGTTCTGGGGGATATGGATTTGGCATTTGCATCCGTCCATGGAATTTCTTTCCCCGTTGAACCAGTATAAAAGAGAAGAGATTCTGCCTCAGGGCCTTTCTCAGTTCATTTGAGTGAGGGCTTATTCAGGCTTAGCAAAGGTCAAGATTGTGCTCCATCTGCTCCTTCTCTCTCTCCCCACCCTTTTATAAATAACCATTTTTAGAAGTATAATAACTTGTACGATTTACCAAGTCCTCTCATTTACAGTTTCTCATTGGGTCCTCCCAAGAGCTCTAGATGATAGATAGGGCAGGACTCTTCTTAACCACATTTACTCGTATTTTTAAAAACTGAGGCTCAAAAAGATTATGGCTTGACCTCCACAGGGAGTGGAGGCACCAGAATCCAAGCCCAATTTTTGTAACACCATTTTGTGTATATGTACTAGTAGAAGTCGGTTGAGTGAGTGCACTAACGATGAGCTTGTTTTAGGGGTCTGGTTAATTTGGTGTTTGGTAGCTTGTATGCAGTATACTTCCTGCTAATAGATCTCATAGATCATGGGAACATTCAATTCAATCCTTCCTTATAATGTTAAAGAACCAGAAGTCTCTGCTCAAGTCAGGCTTGCTTTAGTTGTCCATTTATAGACCACACTTGGGTAAAGGAATAACAAGAGGCACTAATCTCAGGGAAAGCAGAACTGGGACCCTGAGAAGCATATTTGCAAAACCTGGGCTTGGTCCAGCCTTCTTCATTTTACAGATGGGAGGGAGGCCCAGGGAAGCTAATTGATTGTCCAGTGTTTCCCAGGTAGCCTGAGCTTTGACTCATGATACACAGCATTTTCCTTGCTTTTATTTTATCTTTTCCTCTTTTTTATTTATGTGTTTATTTTTATGAGGACTCTTTGTTTAGGGCCAGGCAGGCAACTGTATTGGAGTTGGTAGAAGAGAAAGGCTTGTGTGATTGGTTATGAGATGATTGCAAGGTCCTTAGGTAACAGCTACCACTTCTTTGGGATAACATTTTGTATTACTGTTTTCCCATTGTTACTGTTCTTACAAACAGCCACTAGTACTCTTAACTGATTTTTTAAAAAAGAACTGAGACTCAGAAAGATAATGACCTGCAAGCTAGACACAACATTTCTGTGGTGTCTCTTGCCCCAGCATTGTCCTGAACAATTTCCCTACATTATGTACTTTAATTCTTAAAACAGCTCTATAAAGTAGGTATCATTATCTCATTTTTTAAGAACACTGACCCTCACAGAGTTATTCTCCAAGGCCATTCAATAGTAAGTGACACTCAGAACTGAGATTCCTGCCCAGACCAAATTCACTCCAGGCTGGTCAGCTTTGAAGGTCATGCTCTTTGAATTATTCTATCCATTTCACACCTTGAAAAAGTCACAGAGGAGAAAACATCAAGCCTCCCCGCCCCCCCGCCCCCCCCCAATGCAATGGCAAGTTACCATGAAAATTACTCAGTAGAATGGACTCCACTGAATAGGGACCCTGTCCCTTCATGCCTCCTGATTGCTTGTCTTCTAATCCTGATATTAAGAAGAATTTTATTTCTGTTGAAACTCATTGTATCAAAGCTAAGATTAGAAAAATTGTTCATCAGTGCTTCTTAGGTGTTTTTGTGACATGGACCCTTTTAAGATTTGAGAAAAGCTGTAATTCTCTGCCCAGAAAATTCTGCATCGTTTCAGAAGGTTCGTGGGTTCGCTGAAGCTCTTCCTTAGAGCGGCATGTTGCCTGTGGACCCCCAGATTAAGAGTTCCTGCTGTACATAATCAGTATGTCTTAAGAAGTCTTGGCGTTGTGTGATCTGTCCATGGCGCAGTCTCTGGAAATCTATACCTGGCCAGGTCATTTGGGTACAGGTAACAGAGTAGAGTGAACCAACCTGAAGTCACCCCTATTTCTTTGTGGTTTATATAAAACTTGTAATAACTTGCAAATGTATCTCCTTACAGGGCACAGGCTGGTGAGCTGTGGGTCAAGAATGAGAAGGTCATGTGTGGTTATATCAGTGAAGATACCAGGGTAAGATTAATAACATGCTTTTTTTTAGTTTTGTTTCCCCATACTATTACATCTAAGTCCTGAAATAAAAAAACAAGACGGAGAAACAAGCAAAAACTTGATAATCTCATGATGGCTATTGTCTGCCCAGGTGGGCTATATTCTAATACTGTTAGGGACTCCTGAAATTCTAACGTTTTACTATTGGAACTCTCCAATTTGGGATTGATCTTCATTTTCTTTTTCCAAGGGAGGTCTCTTTAATATCACACACAGAGATATAGTATCTGGTGTGTAGGCTTCTGTGCCCACTAATCCTTAGCAAAAGTTAGACTCAGTAGTAGATTAACATGAAGAGAGATCTTTGCAAAGGAATCTCCTTTGCTCTCTATCCCGGTTGGAAAAATCCAAACCGATCAGCTGTGAACATTACCCATGCTGGTGAAACCATCCACCTGTTCTTCCTTATTCACATCCCCCTGCCTGCCTGGAGAGCGGTGGTTCTCAAATGGGGACAGTATATCCTCTGCAGGGATCTTTTGCCAGTGACTGAGACAATTTTAGTTGTCACACCTGAGGTTGCGTGGAGGACGTTGCTAAACATGCCTCAATGTATAGGACAGCCAGTAAAGAATTATCTGGCCTCAAATAGCTGTAATATGGAAGGAGGCTGTTTTGTGTGTTGTGGGATATTTATTTAGCAGTATCCCTGGCTTCTACCCACTAAATGCCAGTAGCACCCTCTACCCTCCTATTCTACAAGCCATGAGAGCCAGAAACATCTCTAGACATCACCAAACATCACCTGAGGGAGCAAAATTGCCCCTAACGAGACCCCATGCCCCTAGAACTAACCACTGTCTGAATGCTATTCTTATAATTTCCTTGTTATTTACATAGTGGTGATACATGCAGATTTTACCCTGAGTAGCATATTAATTTTGCTTATTTTGAACTTTATTAAAGTAGACTAAAAATGTATGTAGCCTTTTTGTTTAAGCTAGGATGTGTATACTCACTACTATATTTTAAAACTATAACTAGAAGTATTTTTGTTGGATTATAGGTTCCCCTTGGTAAGATAATGCCAAATTATTTTTCAAATTCTTTGTAACTGTTTATATTTCTAGTGGTAATATATAAAATCTTTTATAATTTTTCACTTTTTCCAACACCTGGTCTTAAATTTTTAAAGTTTTTACAACTCTAGTAGGCATGAATTGGTATTTCATAATGATCTTAATTTGCTTTTCCCCAGTTTTATAGAAATTTACTCTTAAGCATGACTCATAAGACCATGATTATTTGGCATATGCTTACGTCTTCAACATCATTCATTCCTTTATTTAGCAAATGATGTGGAAGCACCTCTGTGTGTCAGCTACTGTGCTCTTTTTCTTTTTATCAGTGGATAGCCTTTATTCTAGAGGGGAATTCAAACGGGTATTCCATTCCCTAGGGCTCCATGGGTGAACAGCACAGCCAGATCCCTCCTGGTAAGGAGTTGATCACCTAGTAGGGAAACAGATGTAACTAGACCTCCAGTCCATAAATATGGTAATAACAGAGTATGATGAGTGCTTCAAAGGAAATTAATTGGGTAATGAGAAGAACTAACTGAAGGTGGCCGCCTTAGTACACAAATGAGATCAGTTAAAAATTCTGAGGGAAACAGGACATTGAGATAGAGAATAACAGGAGACCTTCTTTACAAAGGTGGGCAGGGAAGGTGTCTCTGAGAAGGTGCTGCAAAGGTGAAACTTAGCCAGCGTATGGAAGTTCAGGCAACACATGTTCCAGGCAGAAGTAATTGTAAAAGGCCAGTGTGACAGAGCACAGGAGACGAGTAGGGAGAAAGATGTCAGTGAGGAGGTAGGCAGGTTCCAGCCAGTTCATGCAGGGATCTTAAATGGGGATGTGCTACATGAATTCTGCTTTTCAAACATCACTGATTTAATTGGATTTTGTTGGGGAAAAGAATAACACCAAAGTAACAGAGCTGGTATGTCCGTCAGAATTATTGGTGATCTAAGGCTCCTTTTGTCTTTCTGCTGGGCCTTCCTGAGAACTGGGCTTCCGTGATCCAGCTAGAGCTGCTGTAATACCACCCATGTTTCAGGCAAAGGAGATAGAAAGGGAAGAAAGACAAGAGGGGTGCCTTCTCCAGCCAAGTCAGCTTCCTTTAAGGACACAACACTTCCATTTACACTTTACTGGCCAGAATTGAGTCACATGTAGCTGCTCAGGAGGCTGGGAGGTTTAGTCTTTTGGTTGAGTTCCTCGCCTCCCAGTATAGAATGAGCTTTCCATTTCTTAGGAAGAAAGGATACTGGGTAGGCCTCCACAGTACTTGTACCCCCTCTGGCTCTGGTGGAGGGAGTTGTTTGTAGGGGCAAAAATAGAAGCAGATGAGTTAGGGAATTGAAAGACAGTGGCATGGACTAGGGTGGGAGCTATAGCAATGGAGAGACGTGGGCAGATTTGAGATACACTTTGGGGGTAAAGTCCATAGAACTTACTGATCGATTGGATGTGAGGAGTGAAAGGAAGAGAAGACTTGAGTAGCTGGATAAATAGATAGATGGGGAGGAGACCGTTGGGGGAAGTTAACAAGCTCAGTTTGGGAGATGCCTGTTGGGCACCTGAGTGGAGAAATCAGCCATTGAGTCAAGCTCATTTTGTCACTTCTCCCATGTATTTTCCCCCACCAAGTCCACACCAGCAACATGTGCTGTTCCTCAAAGATGCCACAGTCTCTCTTGCTAGGTAGATTTGCTGTCCCTTCTCCAACGTGTCTTGTGGGAAGTTTCATGTAATGTTTGTATATATTGCAATACCTTTCATGTCTTGATTCTCTACTGTAAGCCCCTAGAGGGCAAGGACAGGATCTTCTTCTCATGGCCTGTGATGCCAGGGATGAAGCTTGCTTTTAGAAGTCCCATGTCACAGTTAAGAGAAATCTTCCAAAATCTTCTATCATTGCTTTTTTTCATGATGTTGGTGGTAAAAAACATAAAATTTATTATCTTAACCATTTTTAAGTGCAGTTCAATACTGTTAAGTATATTTACAGTATTGTGAAACATCTCCAGAATATTATCATCTTGCAGAACTAAAACTCTATTATATACATTGTTGCTTTTTTTATTGTTAATTTTATTGGGGTGACATTGGTTGATAACAAGTACATTGTTTCCAGGTGCACAATTCTACGGTACATTATATTGTCTGTGCATTGCATTATGTGCTCACCACCCAGAATCAGCTCTCTTTCCATCACAGTATATTTGATGCCCCCTCCCACCCTCCTCCCTAAATCGTTGCTTTTTTTTTTAATGCAGTTATGTTTTTGTTTATTTCAGGTGGTATTCCGATCTACATCAGCTATGGTTTACATATTTATTCAGATGAGCTGTGAAATGTGGGATTTTGATATTTATGGTACTGTACCTAACTGCTGGTTATAACTGCTAATGGGGAGAAGTTTCTGTTTTCTTCCAAGTTGTCATTTATAGTAAGCTCTTGACATTCTCTAAAGATGTCCTGAGATTGTCACAAATTCTTCAAATGCTAAAACAAACAAACATTTTATATATATAGTGAATTACATGAAATATAATAAAGTATTAACAAAAAGTCTGAATTCTCAAATCTTGAATTATTCTAAAACTATAGGGTCAAAAGTCATAGAGAGAGTGACTTTGTGGCTAGGAACCAACACTTTCTCTGATAACTTTTATTTCTTGTCTTCTCACTCACAAAAATCACCAAGTTTATCTCATTTTATTAGAATTACTACACAATAAGTAGAGAACAATAATGCTGCTATAAGGTGTATACAACATACCAGCCTCATGGTGTATGCAAATCAAATTTATTTATCAAAATTATAAGTTAATTTTTACTGTGGGTTATCAAGGTCACTCAAAATTGTGGGAACTGAAAATGGTAATTTAGTAAAAAGAGTAATTTAGTCCAGGGTTTACCAGATCATCTTCTAACAAATTGTAAGCATCACTATGAGTAACAATATTTAGAAGTTAAGAGTGTTCTCTCATTTTGAAGATACACCGTATTTTTTAATCAGCAAAGCTTTTTTTAGTCTTGCATTTCACCTTGAAGTCATGGTCTCTTACTGAGGTATTAAATTTGGCTCCATAGAAAGTCTAGGTTGAAACTACTTTTATATATCTGGCTTTTATCACCTTATTTTAGGCTATAGCAGAACCCACCTTCTCTGATCATACTGAGAGAAGAAATTGTAAGCAAGAAAGGCAATCCCCTCTTGTTTCTTTTCAGGGGATCTGTATTTTGAGAAAGCTGTGAACGGTTTCCTTGCTGATCTCTTTACTAAGTGGAAGGTACGTTTCTTCGTATGTACTCAATCTTGCCGAGTAAACATTATTCAAAGCAGATTTAGAAGTGGGAGATATAAAGATTTTCAAGTAGGGGGTCAATGTGATTAAAGCTGGGGGGAGGGGAGGAGAATTTGAGGAAGAGCAGTCCAGTGCCCAGGAGGAATCTGGTGAAGGGCAGACTGGAATTAAGCAGACCAGCTAGGAGGCTTCTGTAGTCATGTGGCTTAAGGGTGATCAGGCCTTTAAGTCTGCCTGTAACACGGGGTCTGAGATCACAAATCGCAGGCGCTGTAGGAAGCCAGGCCTTGGAGTGGGCTGAATGATGGTCCTTGGACCACCTAATGGCCATTTCAAGTCTGGCTCAGTGGTCCTTTAGATTTTCTAACCCAAGATTCTGTGAGTGTACACATGATTAGATGCAGGGACAAGATATGGCATAAGCCCAGTCATTAGTTTACAACATTTTGTTCTCAGGATTTGTTTATTTTTTAAAATCATGCACTTGGTTATAAAGCATAAATTTGAAAATGAGTTAAAATAACTCTCTGTAATTTGTTGATTTAGTGAAGACTGATGAAAGTTATTTATATATCCTATTGAATAACATAAAGCTGATACTGTGGATAGCAGGATCAAGCATGGAAATATATGAATTCATTTCTGAGCCATAATGGTGGTGGAGGTAATAGTAGTAGTCCTCATTAGCATTTATTCTAGTATCTTTGACATAGCGGGTGTTGTGGTAAGTGTTTTACCCATATATCCCATTTAATCCTCCTGTCCCTGTTACATAGGTAGGGAAAGTACAGCTCTAAGTGGTTAATTAAGTTACTGTACAAGCAGAATAAGGATTCTAATCCTGTTCCATCCATTCATCCAGAGCTGGCTGGAGATTGTAACCCTTGTGTTGTCCTGTTTCTATAATCCCAGGCCTCTTCACCACTGTTGCTTATTATCTCCTCCATCACACGAGTTGAGAGACCCATATGCCCACACCAGCCCATTGTAAGGCATTTTCCCTATACGTCACTCACACCAAACTCAGATAAAGATGCTGAGTGTGGAGTACTGGGAGCCCAGGAAATGAGGCTTTTTTGTAGCACTCTGCGCTGGGTACTGTAGCTTGTATTTTGGAATTTCTGTCCACTTGAGGTATATTCATGGAGGGATATAAGGTGTCAGACAATGTGCAGTATGTTGTATACCTTATATGGTGAGTGTTGAATTGTGTAGTCAGTAAGTATGATTGAGTTGAAGATGGGGATGGTTAGTATAGGCTGTTGTCTTCAGAGATCCAGGAGGAACTGAAACTGCAAGCCACACTTCATGCCATCTATAAACACCCTACTTCCAGAACATTTATTTCCAGACTCCATGGAAATGTTTTTGGTTTGTTGTTTTTTTTTGCCCCCGGAGGGGAGCATCATTCCAGGAGGTACTGCAATATCAGGTCGATGCGTGGAGTGGATAGAGCAAGCTCCTATTTCATCTCCCTGCTCCAAAAATCCATTTGATATATTGTCCTCTGGTAGAGGACATATCAGTTATTAAACTGATAAGGACAGATACTACACTTGATCTTAGCCAGAAGGCCGAGAAGCATTCATGGAAATTTTTATTTTCACTAGTCCTCATCCAAGCACAAAGGCAATTCATTGTCTCGTCTTTGACCCCTGCATCTTCAGCAGCCCCCAGTTCTCATACTATGACATTGGTAGGATATAGGAGTGCCTTTGGTTCTTACATCTGCCACCATCAATTCTATTTTTGTTTCCTAAATGTTCTGAAGAAATTCTAAAACACTGTAAGGCAGGTGCAGATACCATGATCTTCTGACACTGGGGTGATCTATTTTGTGCCAAATCGAGCTGGGAGACAGGAACCTATACCTTTTGGTGATTTGCTGTTTGAAAGCACTTGCTACATTCCTGGGACTTTAGGTAACTTGTCCAAAGTCCCATAGTGGTACGTTTCAGAGCCAGAACTCAGTGTAGGTCTTCTGACTCCAGTAGTGTGGTGTCCACTGCATTATATGACCTGTAGTTTTCTTATGTTATCCAGTACTGTACTGCCATGAAGCCGCCTAGAATTGAGAATATGTTCATGCTGGGCTGCTTCATAGTGAACTAAGTGGAATAAACCTGAGCCCTCCTTTTTTCCTACTCATGCTTAGGAGAAGAACTGTAGTCATGAAGTGACAGTGGTCCTATTTTCTAGAACTTTTTATGATGCAAAATCTATTGGTGAGTAAATCTTTCTCATTATTTTTTGTTAAGCTTCTTACACCCCAACCCCCATCCATTCTGTAGCATCTTTCCCTTTGCACTGTTCTATCTTTCTCATCTTTTCTGTTATGAAGACATGGTAAAATAGAAAACAGCACAGTCTATTTATATATGCAAGAAGTCTGTGAGCTGTGACTCATCTTAAAACCAACTTAATAAATGTATAATTATCTTTGTGTGTATAATGTAAATGTTCAACCCAGAAAAGGAAACAGAGAAACTAAGAGTTTCTCTTCTCAATCTGCTCTCATACATTATTTTCTCTATTTCAGATGAATTTCCTGAAGTAAACCGAGCCTCAATTCGACAGGATCACAAGGGGCGATTCTATGAAGACTTTTATAAGTATGTTTGGGGTGCTTCTTTTTCAGTTGTTTCTTTTCTAACGTAGAAAAAATTAACCTTTTTATTTTAGAATAATTTTAGGTTTGCAGAGAGGTTACAAAGATAATATATTTCATAACTAAGGTACATTTGTTAAAACTACAAGAACAGCATTGGTACAATACTATTAACTAAATTTCAGACTTTTCACAGATTTCACCAGATTTTCCCACTTGCGTACTTTTGTGTGTGTGTTCCAGGAACTAGTTAATTTGCATTTAGCCTTGGCAAACTTTATTGTGAAAAATTTCAGTCTTGCAGAAAAGAATATAATGAACTTATATACCCAACACTTGGATTTAATTGTTATTATGCCATATTTGCTTCATCTGTTTTTTGGCTAAATTTTGTTTTAGAGTAAATTACAGACATTACAACATTTTGTTCCTATGCATATTTAAAGAATAAGAGCATATTCATATATAGTCACAGTGTAACCATAACCACATATGCAACCACAATTACATTTAACAAAATTAACAATAATTCTATAGTGTTATCCAATATTAATTACATATTCAGATTTCCTTAATTGTCTCCAAAACAATCTCTTCTTTGGTCTGTTTCTTAGGTCTAAATCTAAAACATTTGCCCCCTACTCCTACCCCAATGACTTGTGGAGAATTTGAGTCAGTAATTCTATGGAGCTGTGCTTCTCACACTTTAGTGTATATATGAACCATTCTCTGGGATTTGTTAACTGATTCTCATTAGTTCAGGAAGTCTAGGGTGAGCCTTAGATTCTGTTTGTCTAACTAGCTCCTGTGTTTGCACATTTTGCTTATCTTTGTATCACATTTTGAGTAGGGAGGTTCTAGAAGACCTTTTCTGGATGTACCACAGTTTTTTGTCCATTCACCTATCAGGTGAGATGACCGAGGATACCTGGGTTGCTTCCAGGTTTTGGCAATTATAATTAAAGTGGCTGTAAACATTCATGTGCTGGTTTTTGTATACACAGGTTTACAGCTTATTTGGATAAACACCAAAAAACGTGATTTTGGAGTCATATGCTAAGAGTATTTTTAGTTTTGTAAGAAACCACCTACCTGTCTTCCAAAGTGCTGTATCATTTTGCATGCTCACCAGAAATGAATGAGAGTTCCTGTTGTTCCATGTCCTTGTCAGTGTTTGATATTGTCAGTGTTCCTGATTTTGGCTGTTCTGACAATGTATAGTGCTATCTTGTTTTAATTTGCATTTCTCTGATGACATATGATGTGGAGTATCTTTTCATCTGTTTATTTATTTTCCATCTATATCTCTTCTTTGGTGACATGTCTGTTCAGCTCTTTTGTCCATTTTTTTTTTTTTTTTTTTTAAATATATTTTTATTTATTTTTGACAGAGAGAAAGAGAGAGCTACAGAGAGAGAACTGAACTGGGGGAGCTCCCAGTTCAGCACATGGGTCCGCACGGGCCGGGGCCGGGATTCGATCCTCAGTCCCCGGCTATGCAAAGTGAACGCTTAACCCACTGAGCCATCCCGGCTTCCCCCTCTTTTGTCCATTTTTTAATCG
>PVKE010005287.1:37171-52980 GCA_004027555.1 Craseonycteris thonglongyai
CAGTGCATAGTTATTTCTATTTTACTTTTTGACAGATAGAGAGAGAGACAGAGACAGAGACAGTTAGAGAACCGAACTGTGGGAACTCCCCAGTTCAGCACGTGGGTCCTGCCTGGGCCGGAGCCGGGACTCGATCCCCGGTCCTCATGGCCTCAAAGCGAGCGCTCAACCCGCTGAGCCGTCCCGGCTTTCCCCTATTTTTATTTTTGACAGAGAGAGAGAGAGAGAGCGATACAGAGACAGAGACAGAGAGAACTGAACTGGGGGAGCTCCCAGTTCAGCATATGGTTCCGCATGGGCGGGGGCTGGGACTCGATCCCCGGTCCCCGGCTCTGCAAAGTGAGCGCTTAACCCACTGAGCCATCCCGGCTTCCCCACATTCTCTCTTTTGTAAAGATTTATTTTATTGTTTTTGAAAGAAGAAGAAGAAGGAGAGAGAGAGAGAGAGAGAGAGAAAGCGAGCCCAGAGCAGTCTCCATAGTTAGTTGTGACATAGTTTCAGTCCACACAGGTGGATATGGGGCCACATGGGACGAGAGCCAAACTAGGGGGCTCCCTCATGGGATATGAGTACCTTCACCACCGTAGGTCAACATATGGGTTTGCACAGGCTGAGATCAGGATTCAATCCCCAGACCTCTTGGTGGCAAGGCAAGTGCTCAACCTGTTGAGCTATCCCAGCATCCCCTCTTCTCATTCTCTTGACATTGTCTTTTGTAGAGCAAAAGTTTTTACTTTAACAAAGTCTAGTTTATCAATTTTTTCTTTCATGGACATGCCTTTGGTGTTGTCTCTAAAAATAGTTGTCACTATACCTAAGGTTATCTAGGTTTTTTCCTATGTTATATTCTAGGAGTTTTATATTTAGGTCTGAGATCCACTTGAGTTTATGATGGGTAAAGGTCTGTGTTTAGATTTTCTTTTTTTTCTTTTTTTTTCTTTTTTTGCATGTGGATATTTAGTTCCAGCACCATTTGTTAAAAAGACTCTGCCTTATTGTATTATCTTTGTTTCTTTGTCAAAGATCAGTTGACTATATATGTGGGTTTGTTTCTGGGCTCTCTATTCTCTATTGATCTATTTGTTCTTTTGCCAACAACACAGTCTTTTTTTATTTTTTTAAAGATTTATTTTTATTGCTTTTGACAGAGAGAGAGAGAGAGAGAGATACAGAGACAGAGAGAAGAGGGAGGGCCCAGAACAGTCTCCATAGTTGCACATTATTGGTTTTTCCACATAGTTTCATTCCACAGGTGGACACAGGGCTGCACAGGGCAGGAACTGGGCTGGGGTCTCACCCCGGTGAGAACTGAATTGGGGGCACTCCCCAGTTCAGCATATGTGTCTGCACGGGCCGGGACCGGGATTCAATCCTTCGTCCCTTGGGCTGCAAAGTGAGCTCTTTAACCCACTGAGCCATCCCGGCTTCCCCTAATAACACTGTCTTGATTACTATAGCTTTATAGTAAGTCTTGAAGTGGAATAATGTTAGTTCTCCATCTTTGTTTTCTTCAATATTGTGTTGGCTATTCTGGGTCCTGAGTGCTTCTTTAGAATAAATTCCTGCCATTATAAGTACTAGATTAATGGAAATTTAATATTTTATTTTTAAGCTTAAATTTTATTTGTTTTTGGAATACATTCACATGGGTCAGAATTTTAAAGGCACAGATGGTATACAGTAAATAGTTTACCACCCATCCCTTTCCACTAACCTAGTTTCCTGACTTAGATACGGTATGTTTATTGGATATATCTATAAGATGTATATATGGATGTTTTCTTTTAAGACTTTTCATGTACCCCACCTAATTGTAATTTAGTTTATGAGCATATTCATATCCCTGTTTAATACTGAACATTAATACAATCTCAAGGCAATTTTTACATATTTTCTTAATTTTTATTTTCAGTCTATGTGACTATTGATGTGGTTACACTTGTTTGTTAAAGTTTATTAAATGCATTTGACTTCATTACTTATTATTTTTATTAATTGTTAAATGTATTGGGGTGACATTGATTCATAAAAATTACATAGGTTCTAGGTGTACAATTCTACATTACATTGTCTATATATTGCATTGTGTGCTCACCACCCAGAGTCAATTTTGTTTCTTTCATCATATGTTTGGTGTCCCCTCACTCTTCCCCACCCCTTACCCTCAGTACTACTTATTATCATATGATAAATTCCCCTAACTTTGGGAATCTCATCTTCTCCTTTCCTTGAAACCTTACAAAGGACCTGATGTCCTGTATGTAATAGCTGCTCGATATCTATTCTATGATAATGTCCTTTTCAGAGTGGTGGTACAGAATGAGAGGAGAGAAGAGTGGACTTCACTTCTTGTGACCATTAAAAAACTCTTCATCCAATATCCAGTGTTGGTGCGACTGGAACAGGCAGGTACTGCTACATCTATGTGCCAGAAAGTGAAGCAGGGAAAGGTGTAGGATGGAGGCTGGGGAGGGAGAGGCTTGTGCTTTTATCCCTTCCAGTGCTGTGTGTAGTTGGTTTTTGCTTCTGGTCAGGTTTCTATTTCTGATCGGGTTCAATTGTTTATTATATATGTAGCAAGTTCAATAATGTCCCTACTACATACAGGGTAGGGTGCCCTATGGAATCAGGCACATTCCCCTTGTTTTTTAAGAAGTCATCTTTCATGGATGTTTTTCCTTCTCTTATGTCTTTTGCTTCAGAGGGCTTTCCTCAAGGTGACAATTCTACCTCAGCACAAGGAAACTACCTAGAGGCCATCAATCTGTCATTCAATGGTGAGTAAGGATTCCAGCCACAGTAAGCTGGTCAATCTTGCCTACCTCATGGCTATGAACTTCTCTTTACTAATGTCCAAAGACCCAGATGATGCCCCTAGCCCCCAGATTTATTGAATGCAGTATCTTCTGATGGTCCACGTTTAACTCTTAGGGTAGGTCTTAATGGGAAATTAACTTGCTGTTCTCATCTGTTTCTCATGGTAACTGAAGAGTAAAGAGCTGGCAGGGATCTTCCTTGGGCTCTTTGTTTTACTAAACTATGTTCCTATTATTTGTCATCTCATCTCTCAATGGATTCTAAGTAATTTTTTTCCCAATCTACTTTTTTTAATTACAAAAGTGACCCATGTGCCTAGAATTCAAGTAATAGAGAGGTATATATATATCAAGTGAAAATGAATATCTTCCAAAAAAAAATATCTTCCTCCTCCTTCCACAGTCAGTCTCCTTCCAGGAGGGGCCATTGTGTGATGTGATTTCTTCCAAGTGTTTGTCCCTGCATTTATATGTTAGCTGAGATACTTCGTTTGCAAATAACATGGATTTACTGAATTTGTTTAAACAAAAAGGAAAATTTACTCTAAGGATACAGGGTCTCAGTGGGTCAAACCAGGAAAGATTTGAATACCATGCCGAAAAAGGCCAGGGACCAGGATGGCTCTGGGGACTGTAGCTGCGGGAATTCCTAGAGCGGTGTGCATCTCCCAGCAGCTTTGCCTCTGCTCTCTGTTCAGAATCCCACTTTCCTGGCAGAGAGCGTCTGATCAGCCCAGGTCTGGTTAAGGGTCTGTCCTATACTGGCCAGTGGTAGAAGTGATGATGAGTTGTCAGTTCACTTTGTGTATCAGCTTCCCATGTGTCTATACTCAGGTGCTAGGGATTCTAGAGCATGGGGTCTTTTACTAATAAATCTTTTTGTCATATTTGAATGTCATTGATTTTCCAAAGTAAGAATTACATAGGCCAGAAATAAAACTTAACTTGCTAAATTTGCATTCATCACAGATTCTGGTCTACCTCTTTTAAATAGTGTATGAAATTAATATTTGATTCTTATAAGTTTCTATACAGACTCATTTATGGATGGAAATTAATAACATGAAATTTGAACATTTAAGGTGGCATAAGGCAAGTATTGATGGAGAGAGATTAACAAAGTTGACAGTGACATAGTCTTGTGTTCAAGCAGTTCTTAATATAGATGGGGGAAGATAGACCTGCACATGACTAACTAGAAATCAGGTCAGAATGTGGCAATTGCTCTAATAGAAATATGGATAAAATGCTCTGCAAGCATAGAGATGCATGCCAGTGGCTTGTTTCCAAAAAGCTGTAACATTTTCATTGGAGGACTTTTTGCTTTTGTTCAAGTGTTTGACAAGCACTACATCAACCGCAACTTTGACCGAACTGGGCAGATGTCTGTGGTGATCACGCCTGGGGTGGGTGTGTTTGAAGTAGACCGTCTACTCATGATCTTGACCAAGCAGAGGATGATAGATAACGGTAATGCTTCCTATTCATGCTGTCTCTGAGTGTTTATAGCCTGAGTCATAGTTCTTAGAGCTATGAGCTTTCCCTGGCTTTGTGCATGGAGATCTGGGGATTTCACATAAATAATGTTAGGTGACAAAGAGTTCCTTGGTCAAATTGGTTTGGGAAATGTTGGGTTGTACACAGGCCTGTTCCTTACTTGTAGGTTTTAATATGTTAGTGTATCTTGATTGTCTCTAAAGGGCATAACTCTGAGTTTCCTAAACACATTTAACACTGGAGAACCCTTTTTCACCAGGGGCAGGGTGGGAGGGAGGCGTTGTTTCAAGGAGTCAGTGTCCATCAGCCCTTATTGGGAAGTACCATCAGACCATCTAGTCCAGCCTTCTTTCTGTGATATGCCATGCTTCCTCAGCTCGCCCCCGCAGGCCCCCATTTAATTTGTGTTTCAACAATAGATCATCGTTGGGAAAGTAAATCCTGATTGCCAATAAAAAAGCTCCATTATGTGATGTGGATTATTTTGCTTTTTACTGCAATGACAAGGTTCCTTACTGGCCTTGACACTTCAGTAATAGCGGCCTGGTTATCTTTTTCGACAAATCATGATCTGCAAGGCAGACAGAGGCTGGTGGTCAAGCACTGAATAGTGGCAGGTGTGACAGGACTTGGTAAAGAGGAAATACAAAGCACATCTGTTTACTTCTTTGCTGTGTAGTCAGCACTGAGGAGGTTATAAATTGTAGGCAGTAAATTGGAGGCAGTAAATTGGCTTTGCCTCATGCCCTGACAGAGTGAAATAACATCAATAATAGATTAGAGCACTTATCTTTCCCTCTCCCCTTCTAACCCCCAAAGCTATTTTTGTCTTTTCTCTTTTAGGAATTGGTGTAGATTTGGTGTGCATGGGGGAGCAACCATTACATGCTGTCCCATTGTTCAAGGTAATTAGATTTTGGATTTCTTATTAAAGGCCCTTTTCTAGCATTAGGTTGATCTTGAAAAATAGTAAAAAACGGACATTGGAGCATTTCCATATCCTACTTGGTTTTGGGTTTTTGTTTGTTTGCATTTTTTCATTTTTCTTCAATATTTTGTAGTAGAGTTGTTTAAATGCAAACTGCAATAGGGAAAACACATAGCATAATGTAACAATGTAACGTGGCATACATGGTCTTCACAATAACTTTTTTTTTTACATTCAATATTATTTCATATCAGTTTCAGGTATACAGTATAGTGGTTAGACATTTATATAATTTATGAAGTTATCCCCCCTGATTAGTCTAGTATCTACCTGGCACCATACATTGTTATTACAGTATTATTGACTATATTCTTTATGCTGTGCTGTACATCCCTGTGACTATTTTGTAACTACCAATTTGTACTTCCCAAAGCCTTCCCCTTTTTGCCCAGCTCTCCCAATTTCCTCCCATCTGATAGCCATCAGTTTGTTCTTTGTCTCTATTAGTATAAGGCTGTTTCTATTTTATTTTATTTTTAAATTTTATTTTATTATTTTATTGTATTTTAGTTTTAGTATATTCTGTTTAGATTCCACATATAAGTGAGATCATACAGTATATGTCTTCCTCTGACTTATTTCACTGAGCACAATAATATCCTCTGGGTCCATCCATGTTGTTACACTACTTGTGTTTTAGCTGATCTGTGCCTGGCTTTTTCCCTTTCAGCTGCATAATAGGAGCACTCCTCACGATTCTCGTCTGGGTGATGACTATAATATTCCTCACTGGATAAACCACAGGTGAGTGTGATCTTGACTCAGTAGATGGTAAGAATTTTGAATAACTTTCTTATAATTTTCTCTTCAAATCTGCTCAGTTCTTACTATAAAATTTTCTTTTGTTAAGAAAATGTAGAAACTAAAGTCCCAGCATTTGCTTAATGCTTTTCTATATGTAATGCAGTGGTTGTAACATGAGAATAGTCTATGCTGAAAAAAATAAAAACAAATTTTTAGGGATTTGTTTCCACTATCTCCTTTGACTGTTTCCCACACCCACAGACTACATCAAACTAATATGGTGTCTGGCCTCCTCCATTTGTAGAAAAATCCCTGCTCCTCTTCGTCACATGGACAAGGCCTCAGTGTTCCTGCTGATTCTAGCTTGAGGGTGGTGTCTCTCGTCCCTCTGCCAGTGCCACTGCCTTATCCCTGTCCTCTTTTTGAACAGTTGTAGTAATCTTACTAGTGTGTCTGTTTCTAGTCTCTCTCCTTCAGTCCATCCTTGAGACCAGGGTCTCTCAACCTTGACACTGCTGACTTTTAGCCAGGTCATTCTTTGTTGTGGGGGGCTCTTCTGTGCCTTGTAGGATGTTGAGCAGCACCACTGGCCTCTACTCACTAATTGCCAACAGCACACACTCCCAGTTGTGACAACCAAAAACATTTGCAGAAATAGCGGCCACGTGGATTTTTGTATCAGAAAGCCTGAAGAAAATGAAAGTTTCTTTGAAACACTTTAGATAGAGCTCCCACCGCTGGAAACTAATTATGAGAACTAGATGTTCTGGAATGAGCCTGCCAAAGTGAAATGACTTGGGCTGTTAACTTCTATTTAATGTTTTATGATTTTTAAAAAAATGACTTCAGGTTTATAGAGAATGCGGATGAAGCCATTCGAAACTGGAGAGGAAAATCATTTAGCCTAAAAAATTTTTTGTTAATGTCTGCAGACATTGCCACATGTCCCCTGGGTGGCAGAATCCCCAGCTGAAAATCACTTCTTTAGAGCAGTGCTTCTCTTCTTTCCTTACATTTTTTCCCTTAATAGGGCCTTTTCTTCAAGTGAATACTTGGAACCAAGTTGTTGTTTTTTTTAAGGTTTATTTTATTGTTTTTGACAGAGACAGAGAGGATGGGGAGGGCTCAGAGCAGTCTCCATAGTTGTACATCATCAGTTTTCAACATGGTTTCATTCCACACAGGTGGGCAGAGTCCTCACAGGGCAGAAACTGGACTGGGGGCCTCTTGCATGGGAGGCTCGCCCTCTAGAGCCAGGGGTTGAACTTGGGGGGGGAGGGGGGGAGAACCGAACTGGGGGTTTCCTGCATGGGAAGAACACCCCAGTTCAGCATGTGGGTCCACACAGGCCAGGATTTGATTCTCGGTCCCCAGGGCTGCAAAGTGATTTGTCACTTTGTTTTTTATTCTAAACTGGCTCTCTGTTGCCAGTTAAGATGGAGGATGAATTCACAGATGAGGTGAGAGCTGGGAGGGCACAAATCCTGCTCTTCACATCTCATTGTGAGCCTTGTTTGCTTGAGCCACTTGGGGATGGGACAAGAGAAAGAGGACTCGTGGCCTGAGATGGACAGCTGCTCACAGGCACCATTGTTCTCTTTCTGTCAGCAAAGCCTCTTCAGAAGCAGGCAAAATGTTCTCACTGTAGTAAAGTCAGAGACTTTACTAAGCATGAGTAAATTGTCTTCAGTGAGAACTTATTACTCCCCAAATACGAGTATTACAGGTTAATGAAAATTGATTCAAAAAGTAAATACCGGATCCATAAGAATTATAAAACTGGGGATTTGGGGGTATATCACAAAATATAACTGGAATGTACTTTGGACATCATGGAGAGCATCTAGCCACATTGTACAGGTTAGGAACACGTGTTTGAGAGAGGTTAAGTGTCTTGCCTAGGGCTGAACAGCAAGTTCATGGCAAAGCCATAGCTGTCGATATGAAACATTTGAAATTATATGAAACTGTTTTTGGCCTTCAAATATAGTGATTTCATATGGTTCAATATAATCACAGTCTATTCTGGCTGACATCACTTTACCATGCAGATCTTTTACAGTTAATGTCTGGAAAGAGAATAGCATCCTCTACCTGGTACTTTTCTTGGTACCACTGTGAGAGGCCGAGTCCCAGGGTTACACTCCAGGTCTGATTGCAGGCAGTATTCATATGTTCTTTTGCACTTAATGTGCCACTAGGATCGCCCCACAGTCCACTGGTTATCTACTGATACTGCTTCCCCACCCCGCCCTCCCACTATGATCAGAGTTACGGCAGGAAACTATTACTGAATATTTAAATCATTTTTAGCACAAGTTAATTGTAGATTTAAAAGAAGAATACAGAGAGACGCCTAAGGAATAGAAGAAGCCACACAGCCTCTATTTACTCATTCATTCAACATACCAGGGTAAGGCTGGGTCTCCCGTTTTCTTGTGTGCCTGAGATGACTGCATTGAGATAGGATTTCAGAGGGCTTTGGATTTGATGGTTTCTGCTGTCTTTTCTTGAATGCCACCTTTTTCTTTTCTTGCCTGGGTTATTCTTGCTTACTAAGTGCTGATCAATCAAGGAATGATAAGAACCTCCTGTGGGCCCAGTATCATGCCAGGTATCTAGGTGAAAAAGTATTGTGGTATAAATAGATTGTCTTTGTCATAAGGAGATTCTAATCCAGTTAGGGATCAGATCAGGACTAGCACAAAACAGTTTAAGGGAGGGAGAATAGAGCACAATTTAAAAAATAATTAATGTTTTACAGTGATTATAAAAGAAGTTATAATTGAAGACCAGTGAAGCCTGAGATAAAAGCATTCACGAGAGGGCTGATCCATGGCTGCTATTTTCACTGTTTGTTGAGGTTCAAAATGAAAATAAGTTTAATAACCTTGTTTGTATCTTTTACAGTTTCTACACGTCCAAAAGCCAGCTCTTTTGTAACAGTTTTACCCCACGGATAAAGCTGGCAGGAAAGAAGGTAGGTGTCACCAATCAGCACCCATGTGGTTATGTTGGCCCTAAATTCCTCCCTTCCCCATGGTGATAATTGAGTTTAAGAAGTTGTTTTAGAACTTTATGATTTTCTACATTAAATAAATAATAAGGCAAAAACCCAGACGTAAGAAATACCTTTGGCAAAAATATGACTAAGAACGATTTTTAGGTCTTTAATAATTAAAGAACTATTTTTATTATGATGTGATTGGTTTATTCAGATACTGTGGCCTCTTAGTTACTGATAGGGACAAGCACACACTGCTGTAAAGTGGAAATACAACAAAAAGATCACATCGTAGCAATAGTTAAAGAAAGACAAATTCAAGCAAACATGGGAATTAGATTTTTGCTTACCAAATAAATTTAAGACATTAATGGTTATAGCCAATGCTGGGAAAAAGTGTAGTGAAGTGGGTGTTTGAGTACCTGGTTGGTGTCTGATAGTTTTGAAAGGCATTTCAGCTATGTGTATCAAAAGCAGTGTAAATGGTCATGCCATTTGACCATAATTATTTGGCCATGTGGCCTAAGGAAATAATTGAGGATATTGAATGTGAATAGATCTCGGCCTAGTTTTATTCATAATAGTGACAAGTTAAAAATAATAGGGAAATGGCTAAATTAACCATGAGACACTCACTTGGTGGAATATATTTGCAGCCAATAAAAATGCTTCTCTTAAGGATCTGAAAAAACCTTTTTAATGTAATATGAAGAGACAAACAGTCTGTTATATATGTAGGCCCCATACTAGGGTGCTGTCATCCATCTGCCTATTTATGGCAGAGCTGAACTCTCTGAAAGTTGCCCCATTTCAACAAACTGGGTGATCTATTGAGTGCTCAGCTTGTATAGGTGTAGGCAGACAGGTGAGTGCACCATAGTAACACAGACCAGAAGATTGGCCAAGAACCTGAAGAGCTGGGGGTGGATTTGTGTGACTTTGAACAAGTCCCTTATTCTTTCTAGAATTGAATATCCTCCCCTGTGAATTGGGGTCCATTGGATAGAATTGTGAGAGTGAATAAGATGTGAGGTGGGTAATAAAGGACCTAGCAGGGCTTGACACCATGGTAGGTAGGTGTCCTGGTGTTAGTTAGCTCCTGCCTTTCCATCAGTTATAGTGAGGGGCAAGGTACAGTCTCTGCACTGAAGAGCAGCTACCTACCTACATTACCGTGCCTTGTAATAAGTTCTGTTCTGGAGGAGAAGGGAGTGATGGATTCTGTTTTTAATTTTACAGCCTGCCTCTGAGAAAGCAAAAAATGGCCGTGACACGTGTGAGTATTTTTCTCCTTTCATCTTATTTTAGAAAGAGTCAGCTAACTCATGGCCACAAGATTATATGAGGTTACAGAGAAAGTTCACAGCCAAGTTGAGAGATCTGAGTTTCCCTTGTGTGACCTTTGGAAGGTCCCATAACCATCTTGTATATTTTTGTCCTATCAACTGCAAAATGGATGATAATGTAGCCTTCTTTTTCTTCTTCACAGGTCAGTTATAGGGGTCCAGGTAGAAAGTTTCAGAGTACTAAACATGCATATTGAGATAATATTTCAGTGATAGAAAGAGCTGATTCTGGGTGGTGAGCACATAATGCAATGTATAGACAATGTAATGTAGAAATGTGCACCTGGAAACAATGCAATTGTTATCAATCATTGTCACCCAATAAATTTAACAATTAAAAAAAAAAAAGATAATGTTTTAAAAGTGGGATCACAGAAGATTGAAATATTGCTTTTGCTTAGTACTATACTATTTCAATGTCCTTTGATGTATAAGTCATTAAATCTCAACAACCTGATGAAGGGTTATTATCTCATTTTGTGGGGGGGAGGAGATGATGATGATCTACCTGTGCCTTTCAGATTTTGAGGAAGACCCCCCTGAAGGCATCTGATTGAAGTGTATTTTGATGACAATTTGTATTTTTTGTGTATTTCAGCTCTTGGGACTCCAAAAGAATCTGAGAATGCCCTTCCCATCCAAGTAGATTATGATGCCTACGACGCCCAAGTGTTCAGGCTGCCAGGCCCATCCCGGGCTCAACGCCTTGCCACCTTCAGGTTTTCTGCCAGATTCACTTTGGGGTGGACATAAAAATTACTTAGGCAAACCTGAAGTCCAGTAGGACCTTCATGAGAGCAGCCTTGAAAATGTTTTAAATTAAAATTAGCCAGATGGAAGCCATACTCTATATAGCTCATTGGCGATTCTCTTTTCAGGTTCTCTGGACTAGCCATGTTGTTAGCTGTATTTGCTCTGAAGTATTGTTCTCAAATAAGGAGAGCACTCTTGTTTTTCCTAGCCAAGAGAAGCAATTCACAATTCCTGGACTCTTCTCACTGGGCTATCACAAATATATATATAGATCCTAGGGCCCAGAGTTTCCTTTAGGTTTATTATTCACAAAGGGCAAAAGACTTTTTTTTTGCTTTTCATTCCTGCTTGTTAAATTTGCTCCATGGTGTTTTTGTCATATGGTAATTGTAACAGAGCCAGATTTACCAGTGTATTCATTTATGGGTCTTGTGCAAGAAAGCCCTATCCCAAGGTTAGAGGTACATATTTTATATTTCCTCCTAATACTCTATAGTCTTGGATATTATGTTTAGTTCATTATGTAAAAGTTTGTTATTAATGTGTGAAACAGCTCTAGCTTATTTTTTTTCCAAGTTGACCAAATTTATCAGTTTCTTAAATACAAGTTTATCTAAGCACAACTGCTTGGAATATTCTGTCTCTTAACAGTATAACAAATGAGCTTATAGTTGCTGCATGATTGTCTTCTGTCCTTTTCCCTCATTTCATCCTAATATCTCGTCCTGAGACATGTTTGGAATATTTGGAGTTCAGAATAAATCCTGTATACAGACTTTGCATAGGGACTCAGTAGTGGTGATCTTAAAATGCTTTCATAGTCAAAGACCCTTGGTTTTCTTGTTTCTAATCAAAGATGGCAAGACCTGGTGTTTTAGACACCAAAGCTGTGTGTTCTTGAGGGCCCAGACAATGTCTCAATCAGTGCTTTGTTCCCAGGGCAGGGCTGAGCATATACTGTGCTCAGATATTTACTGTTGAAATAATGAACATGTATTCAGTCCTTGGGATCTATTCTCAGGCTCTATTTAAGTGCTTACTTAAAACGAACTCCTTCCAGGTGAAAGAGAACAGCTGTGATGTCAGTGGGGCAGCCCTATCTGTGGTTGCTGACTTTCATTCTGGATTGTTCCTCCCTGTTGGGCTCCTCTCCTTCTGCCCCTTCTTCCTACTGCTTCCAGAGGATTTGCCCCGTGGGAGTTTTATGTTTTAATCAGGGGGCACTGTTTTCTTTTTTAACTTTTATTAAGGGAATATGCAAACATGTTCAAATAGACTTGTATAATGAACAGTTATCAGTGTGTTGTCAGACTTGTTTCATTACTTCCCATACATTTATTATTTATTCATTCATTCATTCATAATATTTTTTAGTTTCAGGTGTACAAAACAATATAGTGATTAGACATTTATACATCTTACAAAGTAATAGCTCCAACAAGTCTACTACCCGTCTGACACCATACATAGCTATTATAATACCATTGACAATATTCTGTATGCTATACTTTACATCCCATGACTATATATATATCTTTTTAATTATAGTTGATATTCAATATTTTATATTAGTTTTAGGTGTACAGCCTACTGGTAAGATATTTATACAATTCATGGTGTAATCTCCTCAATAAGTCTGGTATCCATCTGACACTATACATTGCCTTTACAATATTATTGACTATATTCCCCATACTATATTTTGAATCCCCATTACTGTTTTGTAACTGCCAATTTGTACTTCCAAATCTCTTCACCTTTCTCACCCACCCCCAGGCGCCCTCTCATCTGATAACCATCAGTTTGTTCTCTGTATCTATGAATCTATTTGTTTTGTTTGTTTATTCTGTGCTTTAGATTCTATGTATAAGTGAGATCATATGGTATATGTCTTTCTCAATCTGACTTATTTTACTTAGCATAATAATAGCCTCTAGATCCATCTGTGTTGCAAATGGTATGATTTCATTCTATTTATGGCAGAGTAGTAAGTACTCCATTATATATATGCACCACAATTTCTTTATCTGATCATCTGTTAATGGGCATTTCAGTTGTTTCCATATCTTGGCCATTATGAATAGCGCTGTAGTAAACATAGGGGTGCATATACAGTATCTTTTGAATTAGTGTTTTGGATTCCTTTGGATAAATACTCAGGAGTGGAATTGCTGGGTCATAAGGTAGTTTTATTATTAATTTTTTGAGGAACTTCCATACTGTTTTCCATAGTGGTTACACCAATTTGTAGCCCTACCAACAGTTCACAGGGATTTCCTTTTCTTCACATCCTCTCCAGCACTTGTTTGTTGATTTATTAATATATTTTTATTTATTTATTTTTGAGAGAGAGAGAGAGAGAGAGAGAGAGATTCAGAGAGAGAACTGAACTGGGGGAGCTCCCATTTCAGCATATGGTTCCACATGGGCCAGGGCCGGGATTCGATCCTCGGTCCCTGGCGCTGCAAAATGAGCGCTTAACCCACTGAGCCATCCCGGCTTCCCCTGATTTATTGATGATGGTCATTCTGACAGATGTGAGGTGATATCTCATTGTTGTTTTTATTTACATGATTAGTGATGTTGAACATCTTTTTATATGTTTATCGATCATCTGTATATTCTCTTTGGAGAAATGTCTTTTGAGGTCCTCTGACTTTCCACACACTTTAAATTTTGCTTGAGTATTCTTGAACAAATCCCAGGCAGCCAGTATTTTTTTTTCACCTGTAAATGTTTTAGTATGTGTCTCTTAACAGTTAAGAATTTTTAAAAAACCATTATCACATTCCCCTATTACTCGTAACAAAATTAACACTGATTCCTTAGTATCTTCTGATAGCCAGTTCATTTCCCAATTGTCTCAAAAATGTGCTTTTCCAGTTGCTATGTTTGAATTGGGCTCTAAAGAAGGTGCACATATTGCGTTTAGTTGGAATGTCTTTTTTCTATGACTGTAAAATGTCTTACTTGATTCATTTGGCTGATACTTTCCTTTATAATAAGTCTAACTTGTCCTCTATTCTCTGAATTTACTGTGAATTGACAATTATCTCTAGAGGCTTGATTTGATTTAGGCTCAGATTTTGATACAGAAAGACTCCTTGGGTGGTGCTGTGTACTTCCTCTCGCATCACTTCCTCTTGCATCACGTCATATCATGTCTGGTGACATCGTTTTCACTGACATGAGGTTGATCAGTGGGGTCAGACCAGAGCAGTCATTTCTTTCCAGCTCTGATTCCAGGACTTCAGCCATTTGAAAATTGTCCATCATCTTCCCCCTTACAAACTGCTCAGGGCAAAGTACCTCCTATATTATTTCCTGCTCATAGATCTCATTGGGGATTTTTGTTAATTGATTTTCCAAGTAGCTTGGGATGGTGACAGGTTTTTGAGTTTTAACTCTATCTAGGTGGGCAGTTTCCCTTATTGGAGGTAATTTGTCTCTCTCTGCTCAGGACTGTGCGAGAACGGGAGAGTCACAGTCGAAAGAGTGCCAGCTCCTGTGATGTCTCATCCAGCCCTTCTGTGCCCAACCGTGCGCTGCCCTCTGAGGAAGTGAGGAGCCAGGCTTCTGACGACAGCTCCCTGGGCAGGAGTGCCAACATCCTGATGATCCCGCACCCACACCTGCACCAGTATGAAGTCAGCAGCTCCTTGGGCTACACCAGTACTCGAGGTCAGAGAGCTGAAGTATGAGCGGAGCTGAGCACAACTTTCTTCCTGTACTAAGGGATGGGGGGTGTGGCCAAGTATGGGTATAAGTCCCACATTTTAATTATTTCCATGCCAGTATAATGCGTATGAATTACCTTAGTGTATGCATGTGTGTATTATTGTAATTTTGTCTCTACGCCTTCTTCCCCTGTGACTATAACTATATACCTTTCCATATGCTAACATAGAGCTTTTCCTAGGCCTTTGTGGTCAAAGTGTTATTTCCTTATCATTTCCATTTGTGTCATACTAATTTAGCCTCCATCCTATATTCCACTTTAAGATCTTTCCTTGCAGTTACCTGTTAACCTGGCTTGTACGAAAGAGCACATCCTGTATCTTCTTATCTTTCCCATTCAGCAGTACCTACAACTAGATCATACAGACCCCTCCTGTCTTTTTACATTTTTTATTTTGAAGTAATTATGGATACATGGGAAATTGTAAAAAATATACAGGGTGGTCCTGACATGGACCTTTCACTCATTTTCTGCAGTGGTGACATCCTGAGTAACTAGTACAATATCAAAACCAGGAAAATGACAGTGGTAAAATCCACAGAGCTTATTCAGGTTTTCTCTGTTTTACAAGAAGTCTATGTGTGTGTGTGTGTGTGTGCGCACGCATTCAATTTTACTGGTTCAAAGTATGAAAATGAAATTCTTCAAGAGAAGGGAATAGATATTTAATTACATGACTATAGAAAACTGACCTATGTTATCTACATTAATTAGAGTTAGTATTCAAAAGAATTTTGATATATTTGCAAAATTTCTAAATTTACATGACAGTTACTTCCATTTTGCTGAAAATATTCTTATAAGGGTCTATCGCAAAAGCTAAATTAAAATAAGCAATCTTTAAAAAATTATCTGAACAATAGAGTTGATTTCAATGTTCTTTAGTGATATTTGGGAGTTTATTAGAAAAGCCAAAAAGCA
>PVKE010005288.1:0-35801 GCA_004027555.1 Craseonycteris thonglongyai
AAAAAAAAAAACATCAAAATAAATCTAAAAAAATAAATTTATTAACGAACAATCCCTCTGGTATCAAAAAAGGTTAGCAACATTGTTTTGACTCTTGATTTGAACTAATGGAACGTATTTGGTCATGGAAAACTGGCTGACTTCCATTGAGCACTTTGACACTTTGTTTCAGGGTCGTATTGGTACACCCATGTTTCATCACCAGTGATAACATGGCTGAAAACATCATCTTGCCTCTTCAAAAAGTCAGCAAACTTCAACTCTCTTTTGCTTTTGTTTAGCAGTGAGCTACTTCAGGACCATTTCTTCACATACCCTTCTCCTGCCAAGATTTCCAGTTAAGATTTCCCTGTTTCTTTATTGTTGTTTACTTGGTCTGCTATACTTCTCACAGCCAGCCAATGATTCTGACACACAATTTGACAAATTTTTGCAATGTTTTCATCAGTTCTGATCGTTACTGGCTGCTCTGATCTCTCTTCATCAGTAACACTTTCTCTCCCCTCAGAAAAATGTTTAATTTTTTGTACACTGCCACTTTCTTCATGGCATTACCCCCATAAACTTGGGACTACCAGTCCTGATTTCACTTCCACTCTTGCCATGTTTAACAAGAAATGTAATGTTTTCTGTTGCTCTAATGCAATTATAACACCACACAAAAACACGCAACGTCACTCAGCAAGACACTGACACACACTGCCACAAACAGAGCTGTGAAACACTGATATACCAAGGTTATGAATTACTGAGTTGTCTGTATTGGTGCTGCCAATGTAAGGGCATGGTGGCAAGTTTATGAACTTAACTGTCAGACCTTGTATGTTAAGTGCCCCCATGTACCACGACTATGTTCTACACAGCCTTCTCCTAAATGTCCCCTGCTAGGTCTCCCACCCCAGACAGAAGCCTCACCTGCTGAATGAGTCTGAAATCATGGCTGACCAGCATCATACCACCCTCAAACTCATTGATGGCATCTGCCAGGGCATCGATGGTCTCAATATCCAGGTGATTGGTGGGCTCATCCAGGAAGAGCATGTGTGGGTTCTGCCAGGCCAACCAGGCCAAACACACTCGGCACTTCTGCCCATCAGACAGGTTCCGGATTGGGCTCACCTGATGGAACCGTGACATTTATATAACTTGGGGTTAGCCCTACCTCTCCCCACGGGATCTTCTATTTATATTATTGACATTTTACAAAAAGTGGAGTTAGGAAGACCCAAGATCACAAAGCAAGATGGTGACAGCCATCTGTGTCTCAGGGCCTGAAAGGAATGCATCTGGAAGCTGGAAGCCCTTGTCATTACCAAGGTCACACCTTTAGCATTCTTTCATCACTTAAATCTTAACAAATCAGAATAATCCAATAGATCCTCATTCCAGATCTGAATTCAGAAACTTGTTCTAGGTTCAATTTCCCTTGTGTTCAAGCCCTATCTGGGGGAAAAGGCATGTCAGAGACTGGCAGGTTGTCCCTGCTTCTCCCTCAAAAAGAGACCTAAGTGCTCTAATACATGGATCCCCAACCCCCAGGACACAGACCAGTACCAATCCATGGACTGTATGGAACTGGGCCGCACAGCAGGTGGTGAGCGGTGGGCAAGTGAGCAAAGCTTCATCTGTATTTACATCTACTCCCCTCCTTCACTCATATTACTGCCTGAGCTCCGCCTCCTGTCAGGTCAGCTGTGGCATTACAATCTCATAGAAACGCAAATCCTATTGTGAATTGTGCAGGTGAGGGATCTAGGTCCCGTGCTTATTATGAAAATCTAATGCCTGATGATCTTGAGGTGGAGCTGAGGTGGTGATGCTAGTGTAAGGAGCTGCTGCAAATACAGATTAACTTTAGCAGACAGGTTTGACTGTAGAGACCATAATAAATCAATTGCTTGCAAACTCATATTAAAATCCTAGGGATAACAGGATAGCTCAGTGGTTGAGCACTTGCCTCACAGTTGCAAGGTCCGGGGTTCAATTCCTAGCCCTAGCCCATGTGAACCCTTATGCTGAACTACCGTGTAACTAGTAACCACCAGGATGGCATGGACATGAAGGTCTTGCCTCCCACGCAGTAGGCCCCTAGTTTGGTTCCCACCCCACAGGCACCACATGCACCTGTGTGGAAGAAACCATGTCACAATTGGTGATGTACAACTGTGCAGACTGCTCTGAGCCCTCTTCACTTCTCTCTCACTCTCACATTCTCTCAAAGCAATATAATAAATATTTTAAAAAAGGAAAAAAAACCCAAAACTCTATCAAGTGTGTGGCAAGTGACAATCAAGCTGCACCTAGTGGCAGGCTTTAAGTCAGAATCCAATACTTTAGTCCATGCATTGCCCGCCCATTATTTTATTTACCAATTCTATCTGAGCCTCTTTCCTGCACCATACACTTGTCTCAGTCACAGTTTTGGTGAGCCCATAAGCTAACCTAGCCAAAATGAGTAAAAAACAAACATCATCGGAGACCTTCTTCGAAATGAGGGAAAGACCAAATGATGACAGCAGAAGACACTACAACTGCCAACAAAAAGGAAAGCTGAATTTAAAAGAAAATACCAGGAGTTTTACTTAAATTATGGGTTCACTGCAACAGGTCATAATTATCTCATTATATATTACAATGTAATAACAGAAATAAAGTACACAACATAGCATTTGAATCATCCCAAAACCATTTACCCTTCACCCCCATGGTCTGGAAAAATTGTCTTCCATAAAACCAGTCCCTGGTGCCAAAAAGATTGGGGCCACTGCTCTAATACATAACCATCTAAGGCAAAGGAAAGGTAGTAGGCTCTCTCAGGGGCTAGAATTAAAGGAGGGGACTTCTGGGATAGCTTCCAAATCTGAGTGGCCAGGACAGCAGTGTCCCCTGACCATCCAGGCAGTCTCCCCCAGTTCTCTGGGATTCTTCCCCACATGCTCCTCCACTGACCTGCTGTTTTCCAGTGAGACCATATCGCCCAATGATCTTCCTCATTTCTTCCTTCTCCTTGATCTCTGGGTAGCACTTCATCATGTACTCCAAAGGCGAGAGGTCTAAGTCCAGCTGCTCTTGTAAATGCTACAGGAAAAAAGGAACCCACCCAGGTGTGCCAAGTGTCCTGTTTCAAAAGAAACCCTGCTGGGTTACTTGCTGAGTAACTCTCTATCCTCTCCCAGGCCCCTTCTCAAAAGCAAGAGCCTGGGGAGAGTACAGAAATCCAGAAGCAGGTAGGAGCCCATTTGGTCACATGCAGTTCCCTTCTGACACCCTAGGGACCTCCCCCATCTCAACCCCAGAGATGTACCTGATGATAACGCCCTATCTTGACATGAGAGTGTTTTCGGATCATTCCATCTGTGGGCAATAGCTAGAAAGGATGAGTAGTAAATGAAAAGATAAACACACAAAAAAGGGAAATAGGCAAAGAAGGGAAATAAACCTATGTTCACACTGAACAAGACTCATACAACTTCCTAAACAGAACCTATACCACCATCTCACAGATTGCTATTCTGGCCCTTGAGAATATTTAGGAGGATATACTGAAACAGATGTTCTCAACACATCTATTCAGTGGTGACTGAATGTCTACTATAGAACACAGCATACTGTATAACAAAGGACCTGGACATGGATACAATGCACATTAGTTAAAATAAAAATATCTTTAAATGTACAGATGTTCCTGAAATGCCCCAACTACAAACACACAAAAAATGTTGAGACACATGATATTTTCTCTCATTCTCACACAGAGTACCCTTCCCTCCCTTTCTTCTCTGAGAAAACAGCCCTAAACCTCAGCACTGCTCAGTGACGACACCCCCACCCAGATGGCTCACTCACCACCAGGAGCAGTGGCACCAGCACGCCTCCCCTCTCCCTGTGTGCACCTACTGTCAGAAGCCCCACGCCCCATGTGGCACCATACCTCTCCAGTTAGCAGCTTCAGAAGAGTTGATTTCCCTGCTCCGTTGGGCCCTACCAGAGCCACTCGTGTGTCAAGATCAATACCAAATTCTAGATTGTTGTAGATACAAGGCTGAGGAGGATGCGAGAGAGAGATGGACAAGAGGCTAGGGTACTGATCAATCTGGCTGGCTGACCAACCCCGCAGAGTCTCTAGTTGCCACCAGAGGAGATGGGAGTGTAGAGGAGGGAGGCAGCTCTGGTGGCCAACTCCAACCCACTGCCTCCACCCACCAGCCCAGCTAAGCACTCTTCCTCCCAAGTACTTGAAGAGGGGCCACTTTGAGAGTCCCTGGATGAGACATCCCAGCTGCCATGCCTGAAAATCCCCCACAACTTATAACTTAGTAGATAGATATGCACAGCACAGAACAGGAGACTCTCCCAGCCTTGTAAAATAGATCCCCCCCCCCCCGCAAACACAAGTACTCACCCCATCTTTTGTATACTTGAAGCTTACATTCTGCACCATAATGACAGGTGGTGGGATCTTGCCACATGGTGGGAAATAAAAGGATAGTGTCTAGGAAGAAGAGAGGGTATTTATCGAGTTAGATCTTTTCTTTCTTTTTAAAAAATTTTTGTTTTAGATTTATTTTTATTGTTTTTTGACAGAGAGAGATAGACAGAGAGAGAAAGAGAGAAGGGGGAGGGCCCAGAGCAGTCTCCACAGTTAACAGCATTAGTTTTCCATATAGTTTCACTCCACAGGTGGGTGCTGGGCTGCACAGGGCAGGAATTGGGCTGGGAGCCTCCCGCATAGGCCCCGGCAAGAACTGAACTGGGGGCACACCCCAGTTCAGCATATGGGTCCACATGGGCCAGAGCCAGGATTCGATCCTCGGGCTCCAGGGTTGCAAAGTGAGTGCTTGACCTGCTGAGCCATCCCAGCTTCCCCAGATCTTTTCTTAATCACCTACTTTAGGCCACCTAACTCCACCCAATCAGAACCCACCTTGTCGCTCACGACCCTCTCTGTCAGTCCTGATGCCATCATTTTCTGTAGCGTCTTCTCCTTGCTCTGGGCCTGCCGGGCCAGCTTAGCACTGCCATGACCAAACCTCGCAATGTAGTTCTGAAAAGGACCAGAAAGGGGGCTTGGTCAATATAAGGCCAGAAAATTATAAAATAACTTAAAGCAGAGATTTCTTGTTTCAAGAACAGGAACGGAAAACCAGCAAGCCCAACCACAAGACGTGAAGGAGACAGCCAGGGGCACAGATAGGAAGAAACAGCTATGAAGCTGGGGTGACAAAAGGTACAGAGACAGACAGAGATGTGCAAAGACAACCAAGTGTGAACTTCTTTCACTAAAGAAACCAAGCCAGTTCTTTTCCACTAAACCCACACTGATTGGTCCCCTTACCCTATAAAACACTCCCTTACCCTCTATTCGGGGCTGATGCCATATTTCGGAGTCAGCCTAGCCATATTCGGCCATTTCTAATACCTGCCCATAAAAATGCTCCCCCAACCCCCAGAAATTGCTGATGCCACCTTTAGGCTCAGCCCAGCAGAATTTTCCTGTAATAAACCTGCTTTCTTGAACTCCGTGTATGGTCCTTCTTTGGTGAACCTAATAGTAAGCATCGAACAACTCATCTTAAATGGATGATAAAAACTTACGTCACTTCCTCTTGACCTCCTCCAGTCCCCCCAAACTCCACAAAACCCTCATCCCACTCTCCTGAAGACTGTTTTCTCGGCTCCCCAATCACCCTACCTTCATGTGTGCAATCTGATCTTGCTCCCAGTGAAACCTCTTCATTTGGTTCTCCTCCAGCTCCAGCCGTGTCTTCACATACTGATCATAATTACCCTGCAAAAGAAAGGCACTAGGTGAGGCAAGCAGCCTGAGCCTTGGTCCTGGGTTCTCACCCAGTTTAGGGGGATGTGGGATGGCATCCAACTGGGCCCTACTTACAAGATTGCAGTAGGAAAAGAGGAATTGCATTAAAAAAGCATATTGTAAACTGGAATCTGAAGTCTTCCAAATTGTGTGCCTCTCAATGGTAGCTTACCCAGAGCAGGTTCCAGATCTTTATGATGCCATAGCACTGGGAGTAGCCCTGAATACCACTATCACACAGACATCACAGGGATCACAGCTTTCCAAGAGCACCTCCTATCATTCCCTACCCCTAGATGCTGAAGAGCCATGCAGATGACAGTTAACAGCCCCCAGGAGGGAAGACATTATACCAATCAAATTTAGGATCTGGCAAACCCTGCCCAATCCAACTGCCACATTTTCTACCTGCAAAATGCAAGACTCAATCTAAATACTGAAAAGCATTTGACAAATAAGGTACAAGATGGCCACACAATAAAATACCATACAGCCACTAAAATGAATGAGGTTGGTTTATATATACTCATAGGCACAAGATATATTAAATTTTAAAAGAAATGCTCTGACTGCAAACAGAACAATGCTGAGATGCATGTATTTTCTCTCTCTCTGGTTATTAACCTTAATAACCAGAAGAAAATGATTATTAAGATTACAACTGTGAGGGGATGCCAGGACAGCTCCGTGGTTGAGCGCTTGCCTCGCAAAAGCGAGGTCTGGGGTTCAATTCCTGGTTCTGGCCCATGCAAAACCCACATGCTGAACTGTGGTGCAACTGTAACCGCAGGGATGGTGGAGAAGGTTCTCACCTCCCATGTGGGAGGCCTGCGGTTTGGTTCCCGCCCCTTGTGGCCCCACGTCCACCTGTGTGGAATGAAACCATGTCACAACTAATGATGGACAACTATGGAGACTGCTCTGGGCCCTCCCCCCTTCTCTTTCTCTCTCACCTTCTCTCAGACAATAAAATAAATCATAAAAATAAAAAAAAAAGACAACTGTGATAAATACATATAGGAAGTTTTCTACAAATGCTTACAAGTGCACAGGAAATTGCTGGAAGGCTATATAAGAAACTATTAATACTCCTGTGGCAAGTATAATTATGATGAAGAGAACTTGTATTTTTCATTTTTTATTTGATATACTTTTTGTAATATAGAACCTAAGAAGGTAAGACACAAAAGTAGGCTATTGAGATCCTATCTTCCACTTTCAGGTGAGTTGGGGTAAATGTGCTGATCATCACGAAGCAGAGTTAAATAGCCATTCAAAAAAAGCAGAGGGTAGCAAGGCCTGCCTGGGTACCATGAAAAGTCAATCTCTTTGCCATAGGGCAAGCATATGCCATGTGTACAGGCTGCCAATCCATGGCTTATGGCCTGAAAGCAATTACTTTGGGACCAAAATAAAACAGGCCACAGAACTCCTTGTCCAGATCTTTTTATAGCAATAGGTAGAAAAGGGTGGCTATATTAGGTTTTTTTTAAAGGAGCACTTTAGGGAATTGTTAAGCATAGAAGTTACTATAGAGAAGCTAGGGCCCACTCACCGTGTAATACTTCAGTTTCTTATTGTGCATATGAATGATGTTGGTACAGACGCCATTCAGAAAGTCCTGGGAATGGGAGATGAGGACCAGGATGCGCTTAAAACTGCAAAGCCAAAGATACAGTCAGGAAGGTGTTCAAAACCGGGAGACAGTTCACAACAGGTGAGCTGAATCAGGCCCAGAATATCTTTTCCTGTCCCATCCTTAAACCAGAGCACCTTTTAGATTTACTGGTCAATTCTCAGTTCTTAGCAAGCGCCTAAGCCAACAGTGCATAATCTGCCTATAAAGACACTGTGAGGCCTTTCAAAGTACGGTGAGACAGTCTGAATTTCCTCCATTTTCTGTTCTAATTTTCAACAGAATGCAGTGGAGGTGGTAGTTACACCAGTGGTAAAAACAAAAGTGTATGTGCACAAACACACATGTAAGTGTATCTAAAACTATGGGTGAGAAGAATTGGAATAGGCATAATCAAAATCACCATGCTCTTATTTTTGAAAGAAGGTACCAAGTCATGGCAGAGACCAGTAAAAGTTTTCTTTTAGAGTTGTATAATGTTCCTGGCTATTCAGCTCTTTATCCACAGAAGGAACACTGCCATATTGGCTTTTTTCCCTTTGTCTCATCATGATCTCAGATGAGAGTTCCCTTTACAAGATGTATATAAATACTGTTAAAGAAATAATCTTTAACAGAAACAAAAAACAACTCATACATTTCAGACTAAACAATAAACACGAAGGCGAGTCCTAATGGTACTTACCACTTTGTCAATTTGGCCTTCACTCTGGACTCACTTCAGTTCACTTGCGCACTGCTCTAATTATCAGTACAATTTCTGGGATTCTGTTCAACACCCCTTTGAGGACCTGCCCACTCCCCATACCCAGCCCCACGCCCTTACGTCTTAAGTTCTTCTTCCAACCACACACAAGCATCGAGGTCCAGGTGGTTGGTGGGTTCATCCAGTAGCAGCATAAAGGGCCGAATAAAGAGGGCTCTGAAGGACAGGAAAGGAGACAAAAGCTACCTTAAATGGGTGCTACACAGCCTGCTACCTGCAATTCTGGTCAGGCCTGGCTTGAGTCCTGAAATCAATTCTAGGCTCTATAACTCAGAAGAAAGAGGAGGAGGAAGCCGGGATGGCTCAGCGGGTTAAGCGCTTGCTTTGCAGCCCCGAGGACCAAAGATTGAATCCTGGCCTTGGCCTGTGAGGACCCATATGCTGAATTGGGGTGTGCTTCCCATGCGGGAGGCACAGTTCAGTTCTTGGCCCCTGGTTTGGCCCCCAGCTCAAGGGGGGATGCCTCTCATATGGGAGGCCCCCAGCCCAGTTCCTGCCCTGCACGCCCCCGCCCACCTGTGTGGAATAAAAGCATGTCAAAAACTGATGACGTACAACTATGGAGACTGCTCTGGGCCCTCCCACTTCTTTCTGTCTGAAACAATAAAATAAATCTTAAAAAAAAAAAAAAAGAACAAGAAAGAGAACTAGGAGAGAAACTTGGAGAGATGATGAATGGAGATTAAAGGGCAGAAATAAGGGCTGTGAAGCAGAGATGATGTAGTTTGGAGATAAGTCTGTGATAGCCCTTGATTGAGTCTGCAAGTTCTTTACACTGAGTTTGGTGATCAACAGGGAGATGAAAGGATACAGAAAAAGTAAATCACTATAGCAAAAAACTATTTACATTAGACCTATCTGGTGGGGTTGCCATACTGTAGCAAGGGAGCCAAGGAATGTTTTGTTTTGTTTTGTTTTTTTAGTGGAATCTCAAGAGAAGCAAGGGGGATAGCTCTGGTTCCCACATCTATGGAGCTCTTTAAAAATAAGATTTCTTGGGACGCCAGGATAGCTCAGAAGGTTGAGCGCTTGCCTTGCCACTGCAAGGTCCAGGGATTGAATCCCAGCCCAGGCCCATGCAAACCCATATGCTGAACTACAGTGCAACTGGTAACCACCGGGATGGAGGTGAAGGTTCTCACCTCCCAGGAGGCCCCTAGTTCAGTTTCTGCCCTGTGTGGCCCCACATCCACCTGTGTGGAATAAAACTATGTCACATCTAATGATGTACAACTATGGAGGCTGTCTGGGCCCTTTCTCACCTTTTCTCAAACAATAAAATACTAAAAAAAAAAAAAAAGATTTCTAAACACCAAATTCCAACACTCTAACTGCATAGATCTGAAGGACAGGCTGGGAAATCTGTACTTTTAAAAGCTCTCTTAGTGAACCTGAGGCTGCTAACCCTTTCTAGCACATGGAACCACTGAACTCATGTTCAAAAGCGCATACACAGGTAGCCTTCCTGATGCAGTATATCAAGGCTCACCACTGTACTTGGGAGAGAAGGGACCACCTATTTCACTAGACTTTCTGGGTAGATTGCTAGAACAATTATGGTCATAGAAACTTGCTTTGGGTCCAGGTCACAAGAGGCCTCTGGTTTGGTTCCCATCCCATGCAGCCCACATCCACCTGTGTAGAATGAAACCATGTCACAACTAATGATGTACAACTATGAAGACTGGTCTACCCCCAGCTTTTCTCAAACATTAGGATTAAAAAACTAAAAAAAAAAAAAAAAAAAGTTAAAAGTGTACACAGCCAAATTAAATTTTTAAAGAAGAATAGATACCTTAATAGCTGTCCAATGTTTCATCTTTATATAGCAAAAATTATAAGGACTGAAGGAAAAAAAAAGGGTGAGAGGGTAGTCAGGAGGACCTAGGAGTGGTCCTAAGTACTGTGCCAGAGGGGAAGCTGGGATGGCTCAGTGGGTTAAGTGCTCACTTTGCAGTCTCGGGGACTGGGGATCGAATCCCAGCCCCAGCCCGTGTGGACCCATATGCTGAACTGGGGAGTGCTCCCAGTTCAGTTCTCACCAGGGTGAGACCCCCGGCCCATTTCCTGCCCTGTGCAGCCCCTCGCCCACCTGTGGAGTGAAACTATGTGGAAAAACCAACGATGTGTAACTATGAAGACTGTTACGGGCCCTCCCCATTCTCTCTGTCTCTGTATCTCTCTCTCTGTCAAAAACAATAAAAATAGATCTTTAAGTACTGTGCCAGAAACCTAACAGTAACTCCCTCAGTCAGGAAGTTCATTCCTTAGCCCGGGCATACCACCCACTTCCATGTCCTGGATGTCTACATCCTGTTTGGCACTTACTGAACATTGACCCGTTTGAAACACTTCCACTGGCTTGAGCATTCAGACCTGAGATGAAGAGCTACAAAGAATGGAGGAGGAACTCACCTGGCGAGGGCAACTCTCATCCTCCAGCCCCCACTGAAGTCTTTTAACTTCTTGCGCTGCATGGCAGGTGTGAAACCCAGTCCGTGCAAGATCCGTGAGGCCCTCATCTCCGCCTTGTCAGCATCCAACTCCTCCAAACGCTCATAGAGCTCCATGAGCTTCTCACACTCCGCTGTGGGCAATGCACGGCATGAGGCTCCCTGGGCCTTTTCTGGAAGGCCATCCCTACCCCCTGGGTCTAGAGCCTACCATCCTCATGAGCCAGCCGCTCAGCCTCCCTCTCCAGCATGGCCCGCTCTGTGTCAACCTCCATCACACATTGCAGCGGTGTCTTGTCACTAGGGGGCATCTCCCGAGTCAGATGGTAGATGTCAATGTGCTCAGGGATGGGCACTTCACGTTTCCCAATAGCAGAGAGCAGCATGGACTTTCCTGAGGGGCAGGCAAAGAATGAGAAAAGGATACTTAGTATCGTTTTGCCTGTCATCCCCTCATACCAATTCTTTAATTTCAGCCAAACCACAACATCACCATTTTTTTTGAGTATCTTTCCTTTAATTCATTCAAACCCTTCTATTACCCCCTATACACAGCCTGTTCTTTGGACAACTTGCCTCTAATTTCCTCCGATTCTTGTCCCACCCCTCCTCTGTGAAGTTACCCTACTCCTCTTGCCCATTTCTTCGGCATCCACTGTCTATAACTACTCATGTGGTACTTACCACATACTGCTCTGTATGGCTTGTTCCTTTTCCCTGGGCATATCTGCTCTTCCACCCATACCATAAACTCCCCTCTTTGTGCATAGCTAGTGCTAAGTATCATATATAATTGCTGAAAGACAGATGAACCAGGGAGATACCTCCCACCTTGCCTTCCTAGGGCCTCACCAATTCCATTTAAGCCAATGAGACCATAACGACGGCCTGAGTTTAATTCCAGTTTGGTATCACTGAGCAGCTCTTGACCGTGAAAGGTGAGGGAGAGGTTGATAATGTGGACATCAGTACTGTTGGGGTGAGAGGCAAGGACGCCAGTGACAGCCCGAGCAGCAGCTTTCTTCATCTCAAAGTCCTCTAGCTCCTTGGTCAGCAAATCTACTTCTGGGGACAGAAAAGAAAAAGATTGAGAAGAGGGTTATAAGACAGATTCAGTTCTCACACAAAAAGACATGTCCTAGAGTGCTTGCTTAGCTCACTTGGTAGAACATCAATCAGACTTTTAACCTGAGGGTCCAAGGTTCAAGTCCCTGTTCCAGCACTGTTATGGCTTTTGCCTCTTACTTAGGTTACCAAATATTATCACACAAAGATCTTAGTGCTGAAAAAGCCATGTCTGTCCTAAAGAACCTGGGCTCAAAATCAAGTTGAACAGACTCAGATGTCTCATAAGCTTTAAACAGGATATACACTGCATACAGATCTGTAACTTATTAATTCTAACTTCTCTTGTTCTTAAGATGATAAATGCATGAGAAGAAAGGCCAGAATTCTAAATTGTCCTCCATGAGTATGTGTTAAATAATTAGTACTAATGTCCCCCCAAAAGCAGATAGTATAAAGGTACAATTCTTTTATTCCATGACCTAGGTTGCTTCTAGATGGAGCTTCCAGGAAGATATGTTGCCCAGAAGGGAACAACATGAAAAAATGCACAGGGATCAACGCAAGCGGGGCCCAGGCTGGGAAACTACAAGTTCCCAAGTCTTGAGGGTTTCAGAGATGCAAACTGACTATGAGACAAGAGATTAGCTGTTCTGCCTCTGTGGTTTTCCAGGCATGACTACACTTTAGGCTGCGAAGAACTACAGTGATACCTTGGAATCCGAACGCCTCAAAATTCCAACAACTTGGAATCTGAACACAAAAATCAAGCAAATTTTGCCTTGGAATCCAAGCGCTGCTTTGGAATCCGAATGCCAACATGCTATTTGCATAGGACGTATCGACTGTACAGCCCGTAGCTTTATCCCAACACCCACTCATCTTGGAACTCCAACATTTGGAACTTGAACAGGGTTCTGGGATGGATGAAGTTCAAATTCCAAGGCATCACTGTATTACTATTAATGACTAATATTAACTGGCTAATAGTAATTTAGTTTGCCTGAGATTGTGCTATATTATCATTCCCCATCTATTTTAATGCTCAAAACCCTTTTGATATATGCACCTATATTCCCTATTTATAAACGAAGAGGTTAGATTACATAATCAAGGCCAAAAAGCCTAGTGACAGAATCAGAATTTGAACCAGGGTTTGTCTGACTCCAAAGTCCATTACCTTACCCATTTCACTACGCTAACTTTCCATAGAGGAAAGTACCCACAAAGTATTGCTGAAAGCGAGACAGAAATGGGGGTGGAGAGAGTCTTGGCAAGATCTCCCAAAAGACAATAGGTGATCTATTTACCTTTTAAGGAAGGAGTCAGAAATTACATGAGGTTCCACTACTATGAGAATTTTCTCATTTTTTAGTCTTTGTTCCCTCAGTGATTTTACAGTAGAAGCCATGAAATGATAAAAGCTGTGTGCCTGTTCTCAGGAAGAGTAAAGATCATGCTGAGGAGCCAAAAGAGCTTAGTGTGGTGCCCTACTTGGACAGAGAAGCTGGGGGAGAGCAATTCCAAGAGAGAAGGTGTGGTTTGATTAATCTTAGGTCACTCTCCAAATACCTGATCCTATCAGGAGATTACCAGTGCTAGTGACATTACCCACCCAACTGCTACCCCTGCTGTCTGCAAGGAACCAGCACTGAGGGCAGAAATTACCGCACCAGAGAGATACAGTTAACTCCACATCTACCTCAGTTCCCAGGACAGTGTTTTATATACATAAGTTCTTGATGAATACTGTTTAAATGGAGGCCAAAACTTTTAGTTTTGATTTAAGGGAGAAATTTTAAGTCTCTTTTCAATATGGTTTAATTACGAGCCTTTCCACATCCCTGCTTTATGTGCACTCTCAATCAACCAGCAAAAAAATCAAAGGAATAATAAATAAAATCATTGTTAGAAGAAATGTAAAGTTTGAATTTGGTGCATATCATATAAAACCTAACTTTGCATGAGAGGGGCAGGGCTTCAAAGTAAGCTGGTATTTTTATTTTTAAAGAAAGCTGCATGCAATTTGCCAGTGTAGGATCATCTACTAATGTAGATCCAAAACCATCCATATCCACTTCTCCTGATCCTGTCCTAGCTATATCATCAGATCCTCATGACCCTGATGCGATGTCTACCCAAGAAACTCTCTACCCCTACTGTAACAATTTTAAGTGTGTATGTGGGTGTTTTCTAAGTTATGTAAAGTTTAAAAAATTGTTAGTGAAGTTCATCAAGTTGAAAAGTTTGACTGTCACTTAACTAAAATTGCACAATGCATTCACAAAGCTGTTTTTTTATAATAAAACTGCTACATTAAATTTTTGTCTTAATTTGCTTTTAATTGCTGTATTTCAATATTAACATCAAGGCAATACAGTTTATGGTATCGAAATGTAACCATTTTAAAAAACGGGAAACCATTCTTACCTTAGGAGGAGGGTGTCTTAAAAAAAGGCTGGCCAAATCTAGCCAGCTGCATACTTTTGTAAATAAGTTTTTTTGGAACATAGCCATATTCATCATTTATCTATTGTCTATGGCTGCTTTCTACTACAGTGGGAATCAAACAGCTGCAAAAGAGACCATGTGTATGGCTCACAAAGCCACAAATATTTACTACCGTATTTTCCGGAGTATAAGACGACCGGGCGTATAAGACGACCCCCTAATTTTACAGTTAAAACATAGGTTTAGGCCTATATTCGCTGTATAAGACTACCCCCCACTTCCGAGGCTGTAGTCTTATATAGCGAATATAGGCCTAAACCTATGTTTTAACTGTAAAATTAGGGGGGTCATCTTATACGCCCGGTCGTCTTATACGCCGAAAAATACGGTATTTGGATCTTTACAGAAAAAATTTGCTGATCTCTAGATCTCCTTCTGTTCAGGCTAGAGGAAGATCAAAATTAAGAGAAAGTTACACAGCATTTTCTCTTGATCTCTTGCACTTTATAACATCTATGATCTAAGTCATCTCCTGAGCTTCAAAAGTAAGAGACAAACAGACCTCATTGTCTGGCCTACAGCATTCCCACAAAACAGGCTTAAAAGACAAGTAAATAGCATTAATAAATGGAAAAGGGATTTTAAAATAAACTCTATCAGAGAGAATACTGTCCCTTCTACTCATTTCCCAAACAAGGGGACCAGTGCCTGTCTTGAAGAGCCTCATATTCTTTTTTTTAAAAGATTTGTTATAGGGGAAGTTGGGATGGCTCAGCGGGTTCAGCACTTGCTTTGCAGCCCCGGAGCCCGAGGATCGAATCCCGGCTCTGGCTCAGGCAGACCCATGTGCTGAACTGGGGTGTGCCCCTAGTTCAGTTTTTGCTGGGGCCTATGAGGGAGGCTCCCAGCCCAGTTCCTGCCCTGCACAGCCCCGTGCCTACCTGTGGAGTGAAACTATGTGGAAAACTAATGCTGTCAACTATGGAGACTGCTTTGGGCCTTCCCCCTTCTCTCTGTCTATCAAAACAAAAAACAAAAAAAAAAAACCCAATAAAAAATAAATCTTTTAAAAAAATGATTTATTTTATTGTTTGAGAGAGAGACAGAGACAAGAGAGAAGAGGCAGGACCCAGAGCAGTTTCCACAGTTATACATCACTAGTTTCGACATAGTTTCATTCCACACAGGTGGATGTGTGGCCACACAGGGCAGAAACAAACCAGGGGCCCTCCACATGGGAGGTGTGCCCCAGTTCAGCATATGGGTTTACATGGACCGGGACACAAACCCCAGACCTTGAGTTTGCAAAGCAAGCGCTCCAACCGTTGAGCTATCCCAGCATCCTGAATCTCACATTCTAAAGGTTTGAATTGTTGGTGAGAGCTTACTTTCTATGGTTTTTATCTTGATCTTTCCATATCTTACTAAAGGGTGTCCCAAAATTCACGCAAGATTTGAATTTTGTGTCATTTGTGCGGTAGTGTTGCCAACGAAAAAAAAAAGACAGTGACAGCTGACAGTTCAGCGTTATTAAAAATGGAGCGCTACATGAAAGAACAATGTGTTTTCATTGTTCAGCAATGATAATTTACAGTTTTTAATTATAAACCTGTGTTTTCTATCAAAATTACTTCTTGCATGAATTTTGGAACACCCTTTATTAGTAACTAAGGAAGGTCATGTGGCAAATGGCAATTGGTAAAGGTTGGAGAACGGTGACTTGCAGCACCAAGTAATCCCAAACCCAGAGAGGAGAGAGGATCCATTTTTGGGAGAGGGAATAGATGACCCATTAATGATGAAAGCAAAAATGACCTAAGTATTTGGCAATAAGAAATGTTTTGGGGGGAAGCCGGGATGACTCAGTGGGTTAAGCGCTCACTTTGCAGCGCCGGGGACTGAGGATCGAATCCCGGCACCGGCCTGTGTGGAACCATGTGCTGTACTGGGAGCTTCCCCAGTTCAGTTCTCTCTGTCTCTGTATCTCTCTCTCTCTTTCTGTCAAAAAAGAATGAATGAATAAATAAATAAATAAATATTAAAGAGTCAAAACAATGCTGTTAACTGTTAAAAAAAAAAAAAAAAAAAGAAATGTTTTGAGGGGAAGCTGGGATGGCTCAGTGGGTTAAGAGCTCACTTTGCAGCCCCGGGGACTGAGGATCAAATCCCAGTCCCAGCCCATGCTGACCCATATGCTGAACTGGGGAGTGCCCCTAGTTCAGTTCTCACCGGGGTGAGACCCAGGCGCAGTTCCTTCCCTGTGCAGCCCCGCCCACTGTGGCATGAAACTATGTGGAAAAACCAATGATGTGCAACTATGGAGACTGTTCTGGGACCTCCCCCTTCTCTCTGTCTCTGTATCTCTCTCTCTCTCAAAAACAATAAAAATAAATCTTAAAAAAAAAAAAAATGTTTTGAGAGAGCTGGAAAGAAAACAGATTTTACATATCAGAATAGTTAGCTCCCTAAAGAAGCAGGGTGAAAAACCAAAGCTCCCATATTACTGAAATAGGGATGCTACAGCTGGGATCCCTGGGAAATTCTATTTTTTCTAGAGGGAGAGGTGAACAAGAAATGTGTAATGGAAACAGTGGACAATAGTCTCAAAATGAGATTCAGTTTTCTACCTTTCCAATTCATCCAGAAGGTACCTACTGATGATAAATACTGCTTAACCATGTTTCCTGAGGGCTTAGAGGGGACCCCATTTCTCTATATTAGAGATCACAACTCAGTCTGATCATTCACTTCCATCATTCTTAACTTCCCATCCCTCTACTACCCTGGCCAGGAATAAAATTCCCCAACAGCCTGACTTTAATGCATCAGCTTTCTTCCATAATTCTTATTTTGCACACATTCCTACCACCTGATTCTCTTCTCTCATTTTTAACTCCCCCTTTTTTGAATTCCTGTCTTAATTTGCATTAGTACTAATAATACCCCTCTTCAAATATTTTCGTAGTATCTCTATCTGCAAGCCGGTCATATAAAAATGCATTACCTAAGACATGGTCCCTGCATTCAAAGACCCAACAATTTAGGTGGAGAAACAGAAGATAAAAAGGTAAAAAAATTAACATTCTAAGATGACACAGGGGTAGAATAAATGGTGATATTGAGGTCAGCTTTGATTAGGAAAGCCTTTGCTATCTTGAGCTGGGCCCTGAGAAAAAGGTCAAATCTAACTATAACAAAAATCGTGGTATTTGAACTTAGTGTATAAAAGGACATAAATGTGGTGACTATTCAATAGTCTGGATGAAGCAAAAGACCTGTTTAGGGAGTGTTCAGGGGGCAAGAAAAAGGCTGTGAATAGACTGCCAAGAGCCTGGAATATTCTTTATCACACACTGCCATGTTTCCTCATCTAGATTGTAAGTTACCAGAGGGCAAACTGTGTTTACAGCACCTCAGTATGTAGCAGTGTCTAGCATGTGAGAAGTGTTCAATAAATATTTTCCAAAATATAAACAGAAAGGCATGTTTCCCAGGAAAAACCCATAAAGCAACTGATAGGTTTCTCTCTTATTGGAATGAAGACCAAAGGTACAATGTGGCAGAGTCCAGCACACTGACCATGTGTAGAAATGGAAACTGACAAAGAGGCAGGGAACTGACCTCCTCAGTTTAGTAGACAGAGCAACAAGGCTGCACAGCTTCATATTAGCTTGCCACTGGGTACGTGAGAACGCTTTGCTGTTTCCTTGAACAATAACAGGATACCACAAGCTCCAACTCTACTGTTTGATTCACAAAAAGTTTTGTGGCACCAGATACAGTCTCCAGTGCTCTCATCACCAAGATTCTGACTCTGGCTGAGGAATCCATTAGGTCGTAGCAATCAGCCCAGGGACCCACCTCTCCCTCAATTCACCTGTGGTCTCTTGGCCATTGACCTCGTCATTTCTCTCCTCTGCCACCTGTGGTTCTGTGACAGAATCTCCATTTTCATCATGTCCCTTTCTGGGCCGCTGTCGCGCTTTGGCTGCTTCCTTCTTTTTGGCTGCTTTCTTCTTGGCCAGGTCAGAGGGCATGATGATGAATCACAGGGGTAGGTTACTGTTCTTTCAGGGGGCCTGGAGAAAGGCAAACACCCCAAAATTCTAAACTTACAAGAGAGTGCCTGGACCCTGTTCCATCCCTCTCAGAAATGTTCCTATCAAGCCTCGGAAACCCAGCTCCGCCCCTTCCTTACTACTTCCAACTTTGAGTCTCTTAAGCCAATTCTGACCCTCCGCTACTCTTCTAATCTTAGCGTCTCTTCCCTCGGGCTTTGTCCACCAATCTTCATTCCTCCTTTACTCTGGAGACGCTCCTCCTTTCAGGGCTGCCAGTTAGGGAAGGTCCCGTCTCCGGTTTCCCAACAACTTGGCGCTCCATGCTCCAGCCGGGTCGCTTTGCTTTGCCGGGCTTCCTCCTCCCGTCTGCCTTGGCCCTCCTCTCCTTCGTCCCCCTACACAGATCTTGGGAGTCGGGCCCAGCTTCTTCCCAGGGCGCACTCGTCCCCCACTTTCCCCGGTGAGTCTCCGGGTCTCCTCACTCGCCACCCACCGAACCGACCCCAGCCCCCGCCCGTCAGCTTCTCCCCATTGGCCTTTTCTTCTCCCAAGAAGCCTCCTCCGTTCCTTCCCCCTCGTCTCGTCCTCCCTCTCTCTCACTGGCCTATACCCTCCAGGGATTCTTCCCTCAACTCACTGGGCCTCGCCACTCGGCCACTGTCGCAACAGAGCTGCTCCTAGGGTTCCTCCGCGTGCGGCCGGCTCACCAGCCAATCACGGCCTCGCGCGGCTTTCTGCGCACCGCCGTGCAGACTCCTGGGAAGTGTCGTCCTCTAGTCGCAGCGGCCAAAATTGAGATCACTCTTCGAGAACTACCGCGTTTCCCATGGGCCTCGAGGGTCCTGTGACGTCATCAAGGTGCGAGCGTTTGGGCGGATTAGAGGCCAAGAGCCCTCTCCCAGAAGGACCACCTCGGGCACTGGAGACTGCAAATCCCAGATCGCTCCTCGGATAAGGGGGCTGAGCCTTCCAGGCTTTACTCCGCCTCTGTTGAGTTAAGTGGAGATACCGAATTTATAGGGCCTCCCTACCGGCGCAGGCGGCAAGGCGAGAGACTACACTTCCCAGCCTGCACCTGGCGGGGATGAATCGAAACAATGGGCAGAGAAGGAAGAAGAGTGAGTCGACTGGGGTGATGCGTACAAAATTTTTCCATGCAAGAAAGGCTTCCTCGTTTCACGAAACCGAGATTTTAGAGGCTGGTCCAGTGGTAACCAAACTTTTAGAAGTCCCAAACATTGTTTCTTAAAACGGCCCCATAGCCAGCCTATTCCAGAAATTGTTAGGTTTCCTGGGAAGCCATGTAAGTTTTGTGGGATGAAGTAAAAAAACAAGACCCGTTTCCTGAATGTACCTTTATCATCAGTTTGCCATGAGGTCTTGCCCGTTACTTTTCTTTGGAGTCTCACTATTTAAAATTTACCGTAGACTTCTTATTGCCTACATTGTAAATCCCAAATTTGTAGCTTCAAATACAAAGCAGGCTCTTAGTGATTTCTGTTCTCCAGGCTCCTAACGAGCAGTGCCTCACCATCAGTGACATTGCTGGAGGGAAGCAAGGGAAACTTATTCCCTCTAAGCACATTTTCCAAAAGTGGCCCTCTTGACACTTTTTAAAAATGAGCTTATTCCTCTCTCCACAGAACTAGTTTTCTTCCTCAACCATGATGCTCCAGTAGAATCTACTTGTATTTCAAGTAATTCACTATTTCACACCTTTATGCCTTTGAACATACTTTTTTCTAGAATACTCTCCACTAAATAAGTGCCCATGTCACGTTCAGAGCTAGACACTGGCGTTGACAATGGTAACAAGCCATTTCCCGACTTCATGGGGCTCACAATTAAGAAACATTAAAAAAGTAAACAGACTGTGACATTTACGTGATAAATGCCTTAAGAGTGACTTCTGCGTGCTGCTGGAGTTCCTAGGCAGGACCTCACTTGATACAGCATAACTTAAGAGCATGAATTCTGAGGGCAGACTACCTGAAGTCAAACCCCAGCGCTATCACTTACAATGTATGTATGACCTTAGGCAAAGTACATACTCTCCTTTGTAAAATGGGAATGATGGTAGTACTTACCTCATGATTGTTAAAAAGATTAAAGTTTAATTCTTGCTAATTGGCTAATTATTATTACTACTTAGCCAAAGTTCTGTTCGTCTTTCCTGCCTTCTCTGCTACTAGTAGAATCCTTACCTAGGTACATACTAGACATTTCTTTAATTAAATACATTTAACAAGTATTAAGTGTCTACTCAGGACAAAAGCATTGTTTTAGGTAGAGAATATAGACAATAAATGACTACAAAGCCTTTCTTTATGAAGCAAAGAAGTTATTTATGGTGTGGATCACATAAAATCACTCTTCCAAGCACCTAGCCTCCTGGGGAAACTGTCTACAATATGCCTCCCTCTCCTAGCCTCATTAAAATGTATGGTTACAGGCAGGATACAGCTTATAGAGAACTAACATTTATTATGTTCTTTTATTTACTTATGCAATCCCATTTATTCTCCCCAACAAACCCTGAGGTGGGTATTATTATGATTTTACAAATTGGAAACAAATTCACAGAGCTATTAAAAAAACAGCGCTGCTGGTAGGAGACAATGCCAGGATTTGAGCCTGGAATTTTCTAGTTATAGAACTCCAGCTATGTAAAATGGCTTAGGATGGCAAGAGAAAACTACAATCAGTTACTTTTCTAAAGCCACCTGCATAGCAACCAATCACGTCCTGGATTTCTCATGATTCAACAATCGCTGGGCAGCCTTTCCTAAGCAAGAGTGACTTAGAAAACTTTCTGACTCAGCTGCTTAGAAGTTCTGCCATTCCCACCAGGGTTTAGATATATTGCAGGGAACAGACCTGAGGATGAGGCGGGAGGACAAATGGGGAAATGAGAAGGGGAGAGAGGAGAGATATGGGTAGAGAGGAGGAGAAAAGGATTAAGTATGAAAAATCAGTGCTGGAAGCATGAACATTTGGTCTAGACTCTTCATTTAAATATGAAGAAATTAAGACTCATGGAAGAAAATGTCTCATCCAGAATTACCTAGAAACTTGTTTACTGAGAAGGGTCTGGAACTGTGCTCTTTAATGTGGTAGCCTCCTGTCACATGTGACTATGGAACACTTGAAATGTGGCTAGTCCAAATTGAGATATGCTGTAAGTGTAAAATATGCATTAGATTTCAAAGATGGGGGGGAGGGTGAAGAAATGTAAAAATGACAATGGAATACTCAACGATAAGAAAAGATGAAATACAGACATTTGTGACAACATGGATGGACCCTGAAACCATCTTATTAAGTAAAATAAGTCAGACTGAAAGAATCAGGAAACATGACCTCACTTATAGGTGGAATATAAAACTGAAAGTAACAAAGAAACAAAAACTCATGGACACAGTCAATAGTTTAACGGTTACCTGAGGGTAAAGGTGGGTGAGAGAGTAGGAGGGGGTAGGGGAATAGAGATGGGACATCAAATATGTGGTGATGGAAAGAGAGCTGACTCTGGGTGGTGAGCATATAATGCAATGTATGGACAATGCAATGTAGAATTCTGCACCTTCCCTATTCAATTTGTGCCAACCAATGTCACCTCAATAAATTTAACAAAAAGAAAGTAAAAATATCTTTTTAATATTGATTACATGTTGAAATAACATTTTGGAATTTTTTTTTTTTTGGAACTGAACTGGGGGCCTCACCGCATTCAGGAAGCACACCCCACTTCAGCATGTGGGTCCGCCTGGGCCGGAGCCGGGATTCAGTCCTAGGTCCTCGGGGCTTCAAAGTGAGTGAGCGCTTAACCCACTGAGCCATCCCGGCTTTCCCAATTTTGGAATTTTTAATAAATATAATAAAATATATTAAAATTAGTTTCACATGTTTCTTTTTTTTTTTTTAATTTGGCTACCGAAATTTTAAATTTACACAGATAGCTCACATTTGTGGTTCACATTATATTTCTATTGGACAATGCTGGTCTGGAACCCCCATCTTCCTACCTCCAGGTGAGTGTCCCTACTCTTATTCTCAGAGTCTCTTCTAACACATCACTTATTTTATGTGCCAGTTGCTGAGGGGAATCAAATTTCAGTCTAACTGAGAATAAGACCAAAATCTAGTGAAGGATAACAGTGCTGGTGAATTCCATCTTATATACTTCCTAGAATGGTGGCGCTTAACCAGCCCCGAGGCTCCTTGTTAATAGCAAAGAATTTTTTTTTTATGATTCACCCTTTACCATTTGGAAATAAAGTTCAAAGCTGATATAATAACTACACACATACATTTCAAAAATTATAGTGTCCTAACCATAACAGAAGAAAGAAAAGGAAACCGTTTCTAATGAAATGATGTTATTTCGGTATGCCAGGAAACAATTAGATGCTCATACCTATAAGGTAGGATCACCTTGAATGTGACAGTATAAATACAGACAGGACACCATGAGTGAAGTGACGTTGCTACCGATGATCTAGTTCTCCAAAATGGTAACGCTTAGTAATCTAGACAAAACAAAGTACAATCTTCCTTCCGTTTACAATTCAGGGGTCTCCAAACCACGGCCCGTGGGCCGAGGCCCTCTCATCCGGCCCGTGGAGACCTTTTTATCCGAATAAAATAATATTAAATAAATAATTAAAAACAACATCTATGTTTTGATTCTTTTTTATTTGGACCTCGAGTGTGTAGTCGGCCCCCAAACTGCTGTTTGATAGTTAATGCGGCCCACTGGCTGAAAAGTTTGGAGACCCCTGGTTACATGATAGTTATACTCCTTGAAAACTCAGCACATATTACCACCCTGCAAAATTACATCATTTTTATATATAAAACACAGACTCAAGGATCAATGATTATATAACTTTTTTTCACTTACATGAATGTGTGGTAGGATGTTTGAAAGCCCTGTGGGACAAACAATTCTTTCTTTTTTTTTTTTTTAATAAAGGAATTTTTTTTTATATCTTTTTATATTTTATAGAGAGTAATTGTTTTATCTTCAGTGCATATTTATTTCTATTTTACTTTTGACAGATAGAGAGAGAGACAGAGACAGAGACAGCTAGAGAACGGAACTGTGGGAACTCCCCAGTTCAGCATGTGGGTCCACCTGGGCCGGAGCCGGGATTCGATCCTCGGTCCTCATGGCCTCAAAGCGAGCGCTCAACCCGCTGAGCCGTCCCGGCTTTCCCCAACAATTCTTTCTTTGTGGTACTATTTTAAAATGTGCAAGAAGACATCTAGCATTCTTGGCTCCTCCCCTCAACTAGTTGACAACAAAATAGCCCCTGTGCACTTCCAATTTGCCCCCTAGGAGTGTGCCATCCTGGTTAGGAGCCCACTGTGGTGGCCAGAAGGCCCTGCCTGCCACCAACTCCCCACCCCAGCTTCCCCAGGGTTGTTTTCCAGTCTCACCAGGCCTTAGCTGCCCTGGAGCCTTCCCAGTTCTCTATGCCAATCTCTTTCTTCTTCCAGGGCCTCTGTGCTCTGCTGTTTGCCTGGAAAACTCCTCTTCACTCTTTGGGTAACTTACTGAACCTTTGGATCTCAGCATTTCCCAGTTTCTCAGTCTAATTCTTGCTGTCATATTTTTCCACTGGACTCTTACTTGTCTGCAGTGGTATTTATGACAGTTTGGGATTCCTACCTAAGTTTATATTTTTGCTATGTCAGTGTGAGTTTAATTTCTGTGTCAACTCTCAGTTCCCTGAGGGCAGGGACCATGCCTACCAACCTCGTTTGCCATTTGTTTACTCAGTCCTCCTAACAATGGCTTGGAACTTAATCGGCAAACAACAAATATTGATAGTTGTGAAATAACTAAGTGGATGATGGGGTTCCTAGGGGAGAAGTCTTCTAGGAAGCAGAAGCGTGATCATTGAGGGGGAGAGTATTTTTTTCCATGGCAGATGGAAGTTGACGTTGAAGATCTGGGGCACCTTAGGGCCCATGCGGACTAGCGCCTGTGGGTTGTCCCTGAGGGGGCAGGTAGCTGGCCGGGCGGGCCACGTCGCCCTTTGGCCGGCGGGCAGTGCCGAGAAAGGGCGGGGCGACCATAGAGAGGGAGGCGGCAGAGCGAGCGGCCGGATGCGGCCACCATAGAGACGAGACTGACCGAGAACGGAAGAGGAAAGCGCGGGCCGGGCTGTGAGGTGGCAGCGGCTGTGACGGCGGAGCCGGTGCCTCGGCCGAGCGCTGGGGTCTGTTCCGTCTCCCCCACCCCTCCTCCTGCAAGGGGCGACAGCGGCGCCGCTCCCGACGACAGGAGCAGGTCCCGCCCCAGCCCCCCGGGACCGCGCTGGTCGCGTCGGTCTCATCTTTTATCCGTGCGCCCCTGGCCGTGCTGCAGGGGCCTCCCCCTGCGGGCCTCGGGGCGCCCCTCGTCCTTCTCCCGCTGGCGCAGGCCGGGCTGTTGCCCCCACCGAAGGGCCTGAGCACAAGGTCTTTGCCCTCGTCCCCCAACCCCCGCCTCCTCGACAGCTCCGTGACGCGGCCTGTTTTATTTCGGTTTGGGGACTGATGGTTAAAAGTCGCTTTGAGCCTTCTTTCCAGGACTAGAATTGGTCTTGGATCGCTGAGAGGTAGCGCAGGCCCACGGGCCTGGCGACAGTCACATCCGCAGCCAGCTGAGCCCTCGTTTTTCTTCCCTGGATCCCTGTGTTGCCTCTAGTTGCTTCTCATCCCCGCAGTTGGGTTTGGTTCGGGTACCTGAGGCCTCAGTCAAACCACACACCGAAGCTCTTATACAGAGTTACGGTCACTTGCCTCCTGGTCTCTCAGAGGGAGGTGGGCAGCACCACTCTTCAGCAGCTGGGATTGGGAGAGCTATTGGCAAAATAGCTCCATCAGCCACAGCACTTGTCTGAGAGGCGCCGTGGCCAGTCACCATATCTGCCCACCTCATTTGGGTGGGCAGACCTTCTGTGCTCCATGCCAGGGGCTCCTAACCAAGCATGACTGGATGGAGGGGTCACTCTAACCCTGTGTTTCCTTAATACCTGGGAGCAGAGTAGAAAGAGGCCCTGATTCCTTTGCTGCCGGCCTTTGGCAGCCAGTCAGCAGCCCCTTCAGTAAATTAAGTGAGAAATGTCCCCAGAGCCAGACGTCCTTGGGAAAGGCTTGCCGAGGCCGGCTCCTGTCGTGGGGGCCCTTGCTCTGCTGGAGCACGTGCTTTTCCCCTCACCCCTTCTGTATCAGTTGCTGCTGACACTTACCTTAGAGCCAGTGCACAGATGTGTGTAATCCTTCTTTTTGGATTAGATTTGGCAGGATTGAGTTTTATTTCCTACTCTTTCTACTCAAAGACAGACTGTATTCCATTAGTGGGTGAATTTGATTTTAACATTTATTACCATTGGGACTGAGAATTAGATCTGGCACCTTGACGACTGCAGACCAGGCAGACAGGTTTGTGAAGACAGGACAGTCCAGCTTCCTGGGGATGCTGGGCCTGGAAGCAAACACACCTTGCCCTGTTGCTGGCCTCCTTGACCCCAGGTTCCCTGGTTAAAACGGCAGGCCTACTGCTGGCCTGGTGCCTACTACTGGCCCAATTGGTCCTTGAGGCTGTGCCCTCTGGGGCACATGCACGGCAGTCCTGCCACCATGCGACTGAGCTCCCTGTTGGCTCTGCTACGACCAGCACTTCCCCTCATCCTCGGGCTATCTCTGGGATGCAGCCTGAGCCTCTTACGGGTTTCCTGGATCCAGGGTGAGGGGGAAGATCCCTGTGTAGAAGCTGTGGGGGAACCAGGAGGACCACAAGACTCAAGAGTTCGGCTGGACCAAAGTGATGAAGACTTCAAACCCCGGATTGTCCCCTACTACAGGGATCCCAACAAGCCCTACAAGAAGGTGCTCAGGTGAGAGCTGTGTGTGCATGGTCCCCAGGCCCCAGTCCCAAGTTTAGGTCTGCCCCGAATCCTTGCCTCTGCCTTCACTGGTAATCTGCACTAGGTTCCTTGGAGCAGTTCTTTGCCTTATTATCCATCATGGTTTGTCCCAATTTTTTACCTCTTCCTGAGTCTAAGAAAGTTTTACCTATTGGTATTAAATTAGCTTTGGATGTTCTTGATAGGACAGGAATTACATCTAACCCATCTAATCTGTTCTTAGTGGACCCCTCCCCAAGTCAATTTCACTGTCAGCTACTCGGAGGGTGCTCACTCCAGGAGCTCATTAATATTGATGAAAACATCTCTCCCTTCTCTTTTCTTAACCCCAACTCACTCATTCGTAGAGGGATATATATGCTGGACAGACTGGGTTCTTAAAGATGAGGGGGTTGACCTTTGGTGTACTGGTCTCTCCACAGGACTCGGTACATCCAGACAGAGCTGGGCTCTCGTGAGCGGTTGCTGGTGGCTGTCCTTACTTCCCGGGCCACACTGTCCACTCTGGCTGTGGCTGTGAACCGCACAGTGGCCCACCACTTCCCTCGGTTACTTTACTTCACTGGCCAGCGAGGGGCCCGGGCTCCAGCAGGGATGCAAGTGGTAGCACACGGGGATGAGAGACCAGCCTGGCTCATGTCAGAGACCCTGCGCCATCTTCACTCACACTTTGGAGCTGACTACGACTGGTTCTTCATCATGCAGGATGATACGTATGTGCAGGCCCCTCGCCTGGCAGCCCTTGCTGGCCACCTAAGCATCAACCAAGACCTGTACTTGGGCCGGGCGGAGGAGTTCATTGGTGCCGGCGAGCAGGCCCGGTACTGCCATGGGGGCTTTGGCTACCTGTTGTCACGGAGTCTCCTACTTCGATTGCGTCCACATCTGGATGGCTGCCGAGGAGACATTCTCAGTGCCCGTCCTGACGAGTGGCTTGGCCGCTGCCTCATTGACTCTCTGGGTATCGGCTGTGTCTCCCAGCACCAGGTGACAGTCCTTTCAAGTCAGTCTCAGTCCCTGACAAGTTAGTAGTGACTGAGGGATTGGTCTCCAGGCTGGGTGCTGCTGGCTTCATCCCAGCAGCACCTCAGGGCCCGATTTCTTGCCTGTCCCAGCCACTGAACACCCTTCTGGCGCCACTGCTTACCTTGGGCAGTCTTAGACCCCAGGGATTGTCAAAAGTGGCATCTTGTCAGGGACCCTGTGAACAAGACAGGAAGGTACTTCTTCACCAGTCCTCCCCCCTGCTGCCCCCTACCCTCCACCCACTCCTCTGACACACTGTAGTGAGGGATCTGGGACCACTGTAGAGATGGCCCGGGGAGGTGTTCTGGCCTGGAGGTGTTCTGGCCTGGGGAGGTGTTCTAGCCCCGGCAGGTGTTCTAGCCCGGGCAGGTGTTCTAGCCCAGGGAGGTGTTCTGGCCCGTGTTCTGGCCCTGGCAGGTGTTCTGGCCCCGGGAGGTGTTCTAGCCTGGGGAGGTGTTCTGGCCTGGGCAGGTGTTCTGGCCCAGGGAGAGCGTTGCCCTGTCTTTGGGGCTAGAGAAGGGGATGAAATGGAAGTTTTGGGAGCATTTGCTGGCTCAGGGCTTTCATTCCCCTGAGAAACTGGGTTCTTTGGGGAAGAGGGCATCCTTAGTTGCCTTCTTAACATTCTCATTTCCAAAGTGGTTGGGACAGGCAGCCCTCCATGTGGCATTGATTGCTGTGATTGGTCCCTCTAGGGGCAGCAGTATCGCTCATTTGAACTGGCCAAAAATAGAGACCCTGAGGAAGAGGGGAGCGCGGCCTTCTTGAGTGCGTTTGCAGTGCACCCTGTCTCGGAGGGGACCCTCATGTACCGGCTGCATAAGCGCTTCAGTGCTCTGGAGCTGGAGCGGGCATACAGCGAAATAGAGCAGCTGCAGGTGAGCCGGCAGCTGAGTGAGGGGAGGCTGGCGGGGCAGAAAGAGGCTGACCATACCTGGATTTAGAACTCCAGGGGAAAGGGGCTTTTGGGGGTCCAGGTCAATCATTAGATAAGTTCTGGGTACAACTTGGATGCAATTAAAAGGGTTTGCAGGTGAACTGAGGATCAGGGCTCAGTATAGGGCTTAGAGTAATTTTAGCTCCTCTCCAATAGCTGCTTTTCACTGAAGAGGCAAAAACCCGAGTCCCTGAACTTTCAGTACTGTTCTTAAAAAACCCAAGGGTAGAAGGTTGAAGAATGGTCTAGTCAAGTTTGTCCAACCTGCAGCCCATGGGCCGCATGTGGCCCAGGACAGCTTTGAATGCAGTCCAACACAAATTTATAAACTTCCTTTGAAATGATGAGTTGTTTTTTTTTTTAGCTCATCAGATATCATTAGTGTATTTTATATGTGGCCCAAGACCATTCTTCTTCCACTGTGGCCCAAGGAAGCCAAATGGTTGGACACCCCTGGTCTAGTTGAAGAGGATGGCAGTGCTTTGGGTATGGGAGAGAAAGGCTGCTGAGCTTTATATTTCAGGATGCTTTAACCTCTCCCAAAGCACGGTTCCCCCCTCGTCCTGCTCACACACAGCACTTGTGTGAGGTGGGTGTGATTCAAATGGCTACTGTGTTTTGCAAAGAATATTAAGTGCAGGGATTAGCTGAAGGGTACCCCACGGAGTCAGGACAGAGCTCAGAGCCCAGGACAGGTCAGTCTTGACTACCTAGATGGGCACTAACTGTCTGTCTCTCCCACCCTAAGGCTCAGATCCGGAACCTGACCCTGCTGACCCCTGAGGGGGAGGCAGGGCTGAGTTGGCCTGTGGGGCTCCCAGCCCCATTCACACCACACTCTCGCTTTGAGGTGCTGGGCTGGGACTACTTCACAGAGCAGCACACCTTCTCCTGTGCAGATGGGGCCCCCAAGTGCCCACTGCAAGGGGCTAGCCGGGCAGACGTGGGTGATGCTCTGGAAACAGCTGTAAAGCAGCTGAATCAGCGCTATCAGCCCCGTCTACGTTTCCAGAAGCAGCGACTGCTCAATGGCTACCGGCGCTTTGACCCAGTGCGGGGCATGGAGTACACACTGGACCTGCTGCTGGAGGCTGTGACGCAGCGTGGGCACCGGCGGGCCCTGGCTCGCAGGGTCAGCTTGTTGCGACCCCTGAGTCGGGTGGAAATCCTACCTATGCCCTATGTTACTGAGGCCACCCGCGTGCAACTAGTGCTGCCGCTCCTAGTGGCCGAAGCTGCCATGGCCCCTGCTTTCCTTGAAGCCTTTGCAGCCAATGTTCTGGAGCCACGAGAGCATGCATTGCTCACCCTGTTGCTAGTCTATGGGCCACGGGAAGGTGGCCGAGGGGCCTTGGACCCATTTCTTGGGGTGAAGGCTGCAGTGGCTGAGTTAGAACAACAGTACTCTGGGACGAGGCTGGCCTGGCTCGCCGTCCGAGCGGAGGCGCCTTCCCAGGTGCGACTCATGGATGTAGTCTCTAAGAAGCACCCAGTGGACACGCTTTTCTTCCTCACTACTGTGTGGACCCGGCCTGGGCCCGAAGTCCTGAACCGCTGCCGCATGAATGCCATCTCTGGCTGGCAGGCCTTCTTCCCAGTCCACTTCCAGGAGTTCAACCCTGCCTTGGCACCACAGAGGGCTCCCCCAGGCTCCCCGGGGGCTGGCCCTGACCCCCCATCCCCTCCTGGTGCTGACCCTTCCCGGGGGGCTCCGGTGGGAGGCAGGTTTGACCGCCAAGCTTCTGCGGAGGGCTGCTTCTACAACGCCGACTACCTGGCAGCCCGAGCCCGGCTGGCGGTTGAACTGGCAGGCCAGGAGGAGGAGGAAGCCCTGGAGGGGCTGGAGGTGATGGATGTGTTCCTCCGGTTCTCAGGGCTCCACCTCTTCCGGGCTGTGGAGCCAGGGCTGGTGCAGAAGTTCTCCCTGAGGGACTGCAGCCCTCGGCTCAGTGAGGAACTCTACCACCGCTGCCGCCTCAGCAACCTGGAGGGGCTGGGAGGCCGTGCCCAGCTGGCCATGGCCCTGTTTGAACAGGAGCAGGCCAACAGCACCTAGCCCACCCTGGGCCTGCACTGCACAGACTTCCCTTTTCTGCCTCAGCCTCAGGAAGGTGAGGCAAGTTAGACGGACAGATGGAGAGCTTGTTGCTGTATTTTTTAATGAGAAAATGTTATTAAAAGTGTCTTCTGCCAAAGTTCTTTTAGGTCTAGGGAAAATGAGTAAGAAGAAAAATATGAGGGAGTGGGCTGAGGAGTTTTCCTAGAGGGAACCAGGGCCTTCCCGTTTTCCCTCCCTCCCAGTTGCCAATGACCACTCGGCTGCTATCAGATCAGTGACCTTTAATCCAGTTCCCTGCATCACCCAAGGACAGGCAGGCAGCAGAGGGTTGATGGCAGAGCCCTGGGGGACAGGCAAGGGCCTCTGGGCCCCTCTGTGCTCCTTCACAGGGTTCCTAGGTGTTACGCACCACCAGCGACTGCTCCAGCTCCTGCCTGCGCTGCTGGATCTTTAAAGGAATAAGAGCAGGAGCAGGGTTACAGTGTTGCTGGTGAGTGACAGGATGGCTCCCACCCCCACCCCCACCCCAGCAGAGCATCTGGGAGCAGGGAGGGTCCAGGGCATGGTTCCTCTTGGAGTGGGGGGGACCTGAGGTACACGGGCCCCTCCACACCTTGCAGTAGAAGTAGCGACTGACAGCTTCCTGGGACCAGGGCTGGTGGTAGAACTCAGCCCGGCGCTCCTCCTCGGGATTGCCTGCCACATCTGTCATCACCTGGGAGGGAGCCGTGGGGTCAGCCCTGAGCCCAGACCCCCTCCAGCCCCTGTGTACATTTACAGTCTTCCCAATATGCTTATCTTCCATCCAGTACTCCCTGAGTCCCCTTCACCTTGAGGTCCCGGCTCTGGGAGCGGAGCAGGTCTTGGATGTAGCCTTTGGGGTCCCTGGAGAAGCTTAGCATGAAGTCCCTCTGGATCTTGAGCTGGTTTATGGACTCAATCGTCTCATGGATCTACAGGTAGAAAGACAGGTGCTTTCACCTGGCTGTGGTAATGTAGGAGAAGAGGGGAAGGAGGGAGGCACATGGGAGGAGGGTAATCCTTTGAAGGGTAATCCCTTGGCCCCCTTCCCCCCAGTCCCAGGGAAAGGGGGAAGGGCCATCTGTCCTTCATCTCTCCATAGGCCCATGCTTGTGTCTGTTCTGTCTGTGCTTTGTCATTTCTGGGTTCATGTCCCACTCCAGCTCTGGGCTCTGGCTCACCTTACTGTCCAGAGCGCTGATCTCCTGCTGGTTGGCTGTGGACAGGAGGAAGCTGCTCATCTGTCCCTTTAGTGGCTCTTCCACCTCCACGTCAATGTCATAGCATGCCGTCTTCTTCTGGTCTGATGGGTCCACACTGCCAGGAAGTCCAGCCTCGGTGTTCACCTACCCCCACAGAGGCCAAGGGCCCAGGGGCAGATGCAGTGGGGAGGGAGTGGGCCTTGGGGTGGGAGAGGCAGGAAGGACAGGACACCATGGTTCCCTGGTCTGAGAAACAAGCTGGAGCCTCACCTGATGACATGATTGATGACAATTGGGTCAGGGGGCAATAGCAGAGCTGTGAGGCGCTGAGGAATCTCAGAAAACTTCAGCCGGGGACAGTCAAAAATCTGAAGAGAGAGAGGTCACTCTTCTGTGCTTGAAAAGAGCATAACTACCATTCTGGATCCTTCCATTCTGGAAAGGCCGAAAGAAGCCAGAAGCAAGTCTAATTCCTCAGTGTTCATGGGGCTGGGATGAGGGTGGCTGCAGGTCAGTTGAGAACGGGCCTTGGGTTGTTCTGCTTAGGTATAAATCCTGCTTCCAGCACTTATAATGCAACCTGAGCAAGTTGCTCAGACCTCAGTTTCTTCATCTCTAAAATGGGGATAGCAATAGTAGCCCCGCTCCCAGGGTTATGGTGAGAAGTCAGTGAATCAGTACACATAAAGTGCTTGAAACAATGCTTGACACATGGTAAGTGCTCAATAAACTGTTCTTTTTACTCCTCAGGTTTATCTGCTCTATTTATTTAAAATTTATTAATAATAATCTCTGCTTTGGTAGAATTTTTATAAAATCCCTTGCACAGTAATTTGATTTTCCTAACTGCCCAGTGGGTTAGATGGGACAGGTGTCGCCCCACTGCAAAGAAAAGGAATAAAGCTGAAAATAGCTAAGTATCTTACCCAGAGTCAGGACCCAGGACTAGAACCTGGGGATACAACTCCAAGTGCCAACAATATTACATTCCTAAAAGCTGTTGTCCTTGTAGGGGTCCAGATTTTCCTAACCTGTGCTGGCTAAAATGAATGGTCTGTCACAGCTATGCTGTGATAGGGCCTGGACTAGGACTGGTCTCATGCTCTGAGACCGTGACTATGTAACGTTTCTGATACCTGGGACTCTAGAAGGTAGGGGTAGTGATACCTGAGTAGAGCACTTCCCCTACCAGTAACTGCCTGCTCCACATGTCTCTGAGTTCAAACTACCTGCTGGAAATACTTGTCCCCATTGATGTATTCCTTGTCGTGTGAGTCCTGCAGCCTGTTCGTCTTCACGTACTGCCACAGGGCCTGGACGATGGCTGAGCGGCTCTGTGTGTGCAACCCCAGCAGCCGGGCCAGGCGGGGATCCAGTTTGAACTGGGGGGGCTGGGAAAAGGTGACCATTGAAATTAGGGAGTGGAAAGAGCTCAGGGTCAGGCGGTGTGGGACTTGGATGGGGTGGGGGATGTGGTGATCAGCCTCCTTGGAAACATGGTTCTGGAAAAGGAGGATAAGGAGGAGAATGGGGCCTCCCAGGATATGCACCTGGGAGGGCTTGTCCCACCCTAAGAGGAAGGGTGTGTGTCGGGGGGCAAGGGGGCGAGGGCCTTGTGGTGGTGTCAGGGGTAGGGGACTGGCACGGACCTGGTAGTCCAGCATGAGGAGCAGTGTGCAGCGCACACTCAGGTCCCCCGGCCTCTTCACCTGGAACCCGTCTGTCTCCTGGGTGGTGGGTGTTCGGTGCCACTGTCCAGGTGAGAAGAGCTGGGTCACCTCACAGGCCCATGTGGGCTGGTGGGGCCTGGGGCTCTAGGGTGGTCCCTGATCCAAATATGTGCAGCTGATGGAACTGTGGTCTCGCTGCTTCAGGGACTTGGGCCTGTGGAAGGGTAGCAATTCAAGGGCAAGAGGGATCTGGGTCTTACCTCAACTAAGTGGTTGTCAGGGCCATAAAGGTCTTTGTCCAGCTCAATGACCAAACTCTTGAAGAAGGAAGAGAACTTTCGCTTCTGCTTGCTGGGCTGTGGAAGAGGAACAGGGACTGTGGGGGCAGAACAAGTAGGGAGGAGGTAGTGCTGGTCGGGCAAGGCAGCACGGTTAGAAGCAGGCCTCCACACCCCAATGTCTGCCGAAGCCACTGTCCCCTGGCCAGGGCTGACTCCCTACCCCTTACTGCAGACGTCTAGCTCTGTCCTCAGCCCAGCCCCACACCCACCCCAGGAAACCTGGAGAGACCTGGGGCAAGACGTACGTCATCCAGGAGCTTCCCCTCCACCCGCAGCTCCCAGGAAGCAATGCTGCCATCTGAATCCTCAGCATCCGGCTTTGCAGGGTTAAAGGTATTGGAGATATAAAGACGCAGCTTCCGCTTTTGCTGTAGAAATAAAGAGTGTCCCACAGAGTGAACACTGTGTGCCCACCCCCAGGGCAACCCTGCTTCTCCATTCTGGGAATAGGACACGGAGCCCTCTTCCTACCCCCAAACCAAGGCACCTTCATTGGCCTCTTCAGAGCCTCCTGGATGTCCACCCGCTTCCGCATGATGGTCTGATCCAGTTTCCTTTCAAATGCCAGGAGGTCCATGTAAGCCTGGGACTCGGGGACCAGCTCCCGGATCTGGAAGAGGAGGAGCAAGGCAGGGAACCAGGGGCTCAGCCAATCTTGCATGTGGAATGTGTTCATGTCATATGACCCCAGGGTACACAGGTGGAGGGGAGCTGGCCAGGTTCTGCGACTTTGTACAAATGGGACATCTCCCCAGGATTCCACATCTAGCAGTAGCTGCCTCAGCGTGTAGGGATAAAAACTGCTTCTCCTTCTAGGGAGACCCAATTTCATCACTAGGGGAGGCCAGAGCCACCTTGGATGGAACTCAGCAAATGCTAAGGCTTCACCTCATCTTGTCCTTTCCCTTGTCACACAGTCTCTGGGCTTCCCTTGGGTGTCTGAAAAGTGGCTAGGACCTTAGAGTCCCTGAGACAGCACCTCACTCAGTCACCCCAACTGATGCTACCTACCTCCTACCCTGCTCAGTATGTCTGCAGAGTGAGTTCATGGCACCCCAGGCCCAGGATACTATCCCTTATGGCTCCACTCCTTCCCTCCACCCCACCCTCTCCCTCTGGCCTGAGGAACCTCACTTCTTAATGAGCTCTCTAAACAAAAAGTGAAAGTGACTGTGGCGCTGAAGCTCTGTTCCTGAGTGGGGGAGGGTAGGGGAAGGAGGTGGGGGAGAGGAGGGCAGAGTAGCAAGGGGTGGGGGGTCGGCTGGGGGCTTCAGTGAAAGGCACTCACCCTTTGAGGGAGGATTTTGTCAGCCATCTTCCTCCTCTTGGCACTGTACATTTTTTAAAGAAAAAAAGCAGGTTACCATGGCAACAGATCTGGGAGTAACGAGGCCACCTGCTAAATTATCCCTACATCTCCCCCCATCCTGCCTGCCTGACTGGGGTTACCGTAGCCCACTAGTCCGTTCGCCTGAGGGGCTATAACAGTGGAGTGGCATTGGCGCTTTGCCCTCCCACAGGGAACAGAGGTGAACCCATCCTCTCTCTAGTCTGGGAGCCACCCCCTGCCCCACTACATCTTTAGGGCCAGGGAAATGTAGACTTAGGAGGGGCTGGGGGTGGGGGAGATGCAGAAGTGTTTGACGAAAGCTGGAGAGGAGGGAGGACAGAAGGGAAGGACGGCTTCTGAGGGCTTTCCTGTGCTGCTAGGCAGGGGTGCACCACCTAAGGTGGCCTGAGCTCAGAGGGAGGGATGCTGACTCCCCCACTCTGATCCCTGGAGCGGGAGGTGGTATGAAGCTGGTGAAGACTGCACTCCTGCCACCCTGGGCATGGAAGGAGATGCTGACAGGCAGGGGTCTCTATCTTGGACCACCTGCCAACAGGGCGCAGGGACACACCCATAGGGATTCAGAGAGTGTGTGTGTGTATGGACGTTCTCCTGTGGAACATAACTGTGGGCTGGACTTGGATTCTTCTTGACCTGCTAGCTGCTTCTGAGTCCCAAAAGCACCCAGAAAGTCCTTGGTAAATTGAGATTAGAACCCAGCCTGAAAGATGGCTCTATACTGCCCCCATGTGGTGTTCTCAACCACTGCCCTTCTCTGTCCAAATCTAACAGGCAAGCAGTTTTCATTAAAGGTTTGATTTGAACAAATTATGTGAAACTTCCTATTTACACAAGATAAATCAGGGACTTGTTTACTGTATAACAGGACAGTCCACTTTGCAAAATAATTCACCATAGTATTCCTATAAACAAGGAAATTTCCTTGATGTGCAAAAAATATTTAATAAAAGGGTAAAATCCAAATTATACATTTTATAGGACTCCATCTGGTATACAAAGGGAAACATGTGTGTTTAGCTAAATAG
>PVKE010005288.1:35901-59852 GCA_004027555.1 Craseonycteris thonglongyai
CCCCCCCCCCCCCCCCCCCCCCCGCCCACACACACACAGGGCAGATTTCCAGGCTCCATCCCCTGGCCAGAGATTCAGATTTCCAAGATCCGAAGTGGGGCTTTTAACCAGTCAAGCCAGGGCATGCTGGGGTAAGTGTACCTGACAACCACACTTTGAGAAACAGTCCCAAGGCTCTGCCCTCAGTCCTTCTGCCTGATCCCCCACCCCAAAGACTAAAGCATCACCCAGAACCTAGGGACAAGAGGTGGAGAGAGGATTGAGCAGGTGACAAGGAGAAGGACGCGATGGCCGCTGTCTATGGTGGGCACACAAAGGAACCAGAGCAGTGCCCCCTCAGCCCACTTCCCAAGAGGGCACCCTATCCAGGAGGACTCATTTCCTGCTAATCATTCCTCCTCGCCCCTGCCAATCCTGCGCCTCACCCACCCCGTGCCTGCAGGTCCAGCGGCCCGCCTCCTCCGCGCTGGGTCCCACTCACCTGCGGCTCCGCGCGGGGGCGGTGGGCACCGGCTGGCTCTGGCTCTGGCCCTGGCTCTGGCCGGGCGGGGGCGCTGCTCGCTTGCGGGCGGGCTCCATGCCCGCGGGGGCCAGGCCGGGTCGCACGGCGGGGCTGCCCATGTACGGGGAGCCCGGGGGGCCCATAGGCGCCCCCTGGTGGGGCATCCGGGCTCCAGACGGCATCCCGGGGCGCTGGCGAGGGGTGGGTCAGGGGTGAAGCAGAAACAGAAGCCCTGAGTCAGACCTGGGCTCCCGCCCCAGGCGCGGTGAGCAGCATCTCTCCGACCCCAAACCCCCGGCGGGTGACCCTGTTGCGGTGGGCGTGAGCGAGGCTGGGACGGGTGGGGGCGCCGGAACTGCGCGGCTTTGGCGGAGGGGGTATGCGTTTCGCTGCAGGAAGCTAACTGAAGCCAGGCGACTGCACCAGGCATTTGCCAGCGTCGGATTTGCGGACGGTACCGGGAAAATGAATATTAATGACGCCTTTCAACCTTTTCAAAGGATATGCACATCTATATGCTCCCTCCTCTGCGAGACAGATTGGGCAGGTCCTTCCATCCCCATTTGACAGATGAGGCAACCGTAGCTAAAGGAGAAAAGCGACCTAGCCAAGGTCACGCAGCTCCTCCTGGCAAAGGCAGCGCCAAGAGGATGGATCCTGAGCAGCCAGGGCTTTCTGCGCTCTTCTGCTTCATCTAGGTCAGAGGCTGAGCTCCCTGTGGGACTCCTGCCTCCACTCTCCCCATTCCCTGCTTCCCACTCCACTTTCTGGGCTGTCCTGCCCTCACGCTCCCTTCTCAGCTAACCCACTCTTCTCTCTGGTCCCCTGCTTTTGACCTCTCAGCCCCAACTCCTATCTCCTTCAGCTAATTCCAAGTCTCCACAACCAGTGGCTTCGCTGGCACAGCCCACCCCCATCATTTGCTCCCAAGGTGAAGGCTGGAGGTGGTGCTGGAGGCAACCTGAGGAGCTGAGGTCAAATCCCACCAACACTCTCTGACTGCAAGGACATGGGGGAGCCTGCTGGAGGTGACGGCCCAGAGAGCTTGCGTATGTCACAAGCAGCCGCCTTTCCCCTTACGTGCATCTCTTCCTTCCTGTCCAGCTGGTAAGCAGTGATGGTCCCATCCTACAGACCTCCTTTATCCCCCACCCTTCTCCTTTGAGGTCACAAGTCAGGTTCTAAGGGGCCAAGGAGAGATAAGGCAAGAGTGTTCCCTTGACAGGTGCTCAGATGGGATGCAGATGAGATGGAAATTCATAAGGTGAAGTGTTACACATACTTTTTAAGTTCCTTGTCCAAATCCCAGAAGAAGCATTGGGGAGGGTCTGAGGGGCTATTAAGTGGAGGGTGGGTGGGGTGGGGACTGGGGCAGGGAGAGAAGGAGGGAGATGAAGAAGCAATGGATGCAGACACTGTGCTCCTGTTGTCATTTAAATACTACCACTTTACCCCCCCCCCCCCCCCCCCCCCCCCCCCCCCCCCCCCCCCCCGGGCACCAGGAGGAGCCCTGACCTCGAGCTTGGTGAATCCCTCTAACTGCCAACCCTCCTTCCTTCCTAGCACTTGATCTGACCCTAGTGCCCAGCCAGCCAGCTGTCTCTGTCCATCTCTCTCACAGTGATACTGCCTATTCATATGTCTTCCTCCCCTGCCCATCTGACCCTGTCACTCACACCTCCAGCATAGTGCCTCAGAATGGAGCCCAGACCCCTCCACTCCCACCAGCGTAGATGGGGCACTGGGAATGGTGCTCACAGCCACCCAAGAACTGATGTTCTAAGTTGGCTAAATAAAAAACTCACTTGTATAGGCTCTCTCCTTCTTAGATGGGCCTTTTTAGAGGGATCCCCCAAGAGGCAAAGTTTGGACTGGTAACTCAGCTGACTGACACAGACAACCCAGAGAAGTTACCCCAAAGAGCGTCAGGACTGGAGGACAGGCTACCCTCCAAGGAAGCCCCTATCAGCTGTTCTATGGTTTATAAAGACCAGTAACACTTGCTAATCTGCTGAAGAGGCCCCAGAGAGCTGTGGCAGTGACCAGGGCCATTCTGTGAAGAGCCAAGATTCTAGGGACTCTGGCCTCCCTCATTGAGAATGTGCCTTCCTCTGTACCCAGATCCAACCCCAGCACTCATCCCAAGCCCTGGGGCCTTTGCCTCTCCCATTCCACAGCCCTCTCCACCCTCCCTAACCTGGCCCCTGCTGCCTCAGCTTGAGGCTCCCATGCCCTCAGGTGGCCCTGGGCTCCCTTGTACTCCCAAGCCTGCTCTTGGCAGGACAGTGCTGTCCTTCCCCTTTGGTCTCTAGGCTTTAGGTCCCTGACTCCAGCCCTTCCTTCACACCTTTGAGGCATTAAGGACATCAGCTTCTGGTGGCTGAGTCTGCCAAGGGGATCCTGAGACCCCTTAATTGGGGGTCTGTTCCTAGAGAGGACCTCTCTCTGACCCGGATGGCAGAGGCCACCAGCAAAGTCCCAGAGCCCCCCTGACTGGATGCAGTGGGTTGTTCAGCCAGAGAGCTTCCTGCTTACAGTGCCTCCAGGGGTCACCTGCTCCTTGCTCCCACAGACACAATCAGAGAGACATTCTCCCAACCATGAACAGACAGCCCAGGCCACACCGTGTCCCCCACCCCTCCCATGGCAAAGTAACACCTGGGCCCATAGGGGAAAGAACAGAAGAAAACACGACCGGTACAGATGGGACCCCTCCTCCCCAAGTCCCACCCACAGCCCCTGACAAGAACCCATGCAAACGCCTCCCTTGCCCGCCTGGGCTCCCATCCCTGGCTGGCCGCTTGACGACGTGTTCGGGTGCCACAGCGCCGGCACAGTGTTGGGGCTGGGCCCGCGAGCCGTGGAGCCGGGTGGAAGAGCGGGAGCCCCCTCCCGGCCCCTCCAGGTCGTCCCTCCATTCAGCCCGCGCCAGCTCGCTCACCCTCCCCCCCCCTAACTTTCCCCCACTCACCACCCCATGGACCAGAAACTCAAAAAGTTTGCTTTTCGTGGCTTTGCGCGCCCCTCCGGCAACTTCGTCTGCGGCCATCGGGGTGGGCTCAGCGGCTCTTCTCACTCTCTCTCTTCCTCTTTCTTTCCCTTTTCTGCCTTTTTTTTCCCTCCAACTCTCCCCTCTGAGTCCTGCTGGGCTCTCTCACACTTCTACTCGAGCGGAGTGGGGAGGGGGCCCCTTCAGGGCTGCCCTGACGGCCCACGGCCCACGCCGCCGCCGCCGCCGCGGCTGCCGCATTCCTGCACTGATAAGACAGAAATAGTCCGGCGGCCTGGGGTCTGCCTGTTGACTCGGCGGGGACAGAAAAGCCTGCCTTTCCAACCCTCGCTGTCCAAACAGCGCAGATAAGCAGCCAGGCACACCGGCAAAGCCCGGCTCCTGGGCGCTGGGCAGCGGCACTGCAGCCGATGCCGCCCGCCCGAGGGCCGCGGGGAGGCGGCGCGGGGAGGGGACGCGAGGGGAGGTGACGGGGGGCTCGCTGGCCACCCGGCTCTCGCCGCAAATAGTTTCTCGGTTAGGGAATAAGCCGGCATGGCCAGGCAGAGAACAGTCAGTTCCAACTTTCCCCCAAGTGGCTCCTGCTGCATTTCTGAGGCCCTTTCCCCAGAGACCTGGCAGGCCAAGTAGGGAAACATTCGCTGGAAGGAATGGTGGAGTCCGGGCTGGGACAGGCCTTCCTCTCTCCAGGCAGCAGTGGTGGGTGTGCCGGGGAGGCGGTGTCCCCCTGGGTCCACAGATGTGTGCGCCCTTGTCTCGCATGCCGAGTGTGTCTGCACCCTTGTGTGGGCACGGCAGTGGCTGTAGGTGTGTGGATGTTTATGTGCGTGCACAAACGCCTTCTCTGTGTGCCTCCCTCCACGAAAGCTGCGGGTGTGCTCGTGTGGGAGCGTGTCTTCCAACTCCGTGTGAGGCTATTTCTGGGTCTGTGAGTCTTTGTCTCTATGTGAGAAAATGAGGGCAACAGGGGATGTACTTTGGGAAGAGGGAGGTGGCTGAGGCTCATGAGAACAGGAAGAGAAAAATGTGGAGGAAGGGAAGGCAATGTGGGTGCTTGCTTGGGTGAAGAGAATGAGGCAAGCTGCACCTGATGGCTTTGCATGGAGTGTGGGCTGGGGGACCCAGAGAAGCTAGGGCACTGGGTGTGGTAGGGCCAGCCTCAAGACCCCAAAGACAGCGGAGGTAGGCGAGGGGGTCTGAGGGAGCCCCAGAAGAATGGTGTGGAGGGAGCTTCCAGGCCCCAGTGAAAGAGGGACAGGAAACAGGTGGGGCAAGGCCTGAGCCTGCCCCTGCCTCCAGAAGACCATACCCCTTCTCCTGTGGGACAGCCGTGCATCAAGTTTAAAGGCCTCTCGAGGCTGCCCTGTCAGCATGCAGGTAGTTGGGGGTAGTTGGAAGACTTATTTGAAGCTGGCCCTGAGACCCAGCATTGTACTGAGCCCTTCAGAATGCCTCCAGAGGTCAGGACAAAGAACTGAGGTGGTGTTCTGCCTGCACCCTGGTTTCCCTTGAGCTCTGGCATGCTCCCTGGCCGTTTAAGGGCCCATTGTCAATCCTCTGAAAGGACAGAGAGGACATGTGGTCCAAGATGCTGCTTTTCTAGCCCCCTCTCCCCACTTAGCAGGGGACCTAGAGAGCCTCTTCCACCAGATTTCTACCTGGGCTTCAGCCAGACCCACACACACAAAGACTGGGCCCTGGTGTGGTGGTGAGGATGGGTGGGTGGCTGGTGTAAGCCGTGAAGGTGGCTATGGCTGCTAGGTAGGTAATCTCTAGCAGTCTGTCCACTAACCTCCAAAATAAAGCCCCCCACTCATTCCCATTTCTAAGCCCCTGCTCCTGATACTTGTCTAGAAAGTCCTCTACTGTCTGACTGCCTGTCCAGATCATATTCATCCTTAAAGCCCAGCTCAGGCCCACTGTGGGCGATTTTTCTCTTTTCCAAATATTCATTGCCATCTACCCTGTGCCATGAATTGGGCACTGGGCTGATTCATGTCTGGTATATCCTGTGCTTCATGCATATTAGGTTTGGTTTCCCAAATAGGCTGAGGCTCCCTGAGGTCAGAAACTGGCCTTTAGGGCCCACTCATGCCCTCTCCCCCTGCCTGGGCACAGAGACTTCACATAGCCAAATGCCTGCTAACACTTGCAACCACCCACAGTTCAGGGGGCCAGTGGATGGAGCTCACACTCTGCCCCTTACCTGAAGGTGTGAGTCCCCATGGGCACCCCCACCCCTGTGGGTGCTTCTAGCATGGACATGTGAAACCACAGGCCTTGGAGGTTCTAGGGGATGGGGGGGGGGGGCACAGGTAGACCCTAGGCTTTGTGTAAAGCACAGAGTTGTAAAGCATTGGAGAGGCCTTTTGGAAAAAGAATACAGCAGAGGAGGTCTGACACCCCAGCTTGGGTAGCTGGTATGTTTGAGGGTGGGACCATCCAGCATTTGTGAGGGGACTGGTCTTGGTGGTAGAGGTTGCAGGAGTGGGTTAGATCAAGGGCTGTGATGGAACCAAGGAACTGGTATCACTCAAGTCCATTGAGGACGCACTCCTGAGCCCCACCCCCCACCCCAGGACCAGGGCCTGTCCCTGCAGCCACTCCCTGGGAAACAGCCTTATGCTGCATATAATGCATACATGCCCCGCCCCCACACGGTAATGCAAACACCAGGAGACAGGAGCCACATGGATCCGCACTCACAGGGCTCACCTTCCAACTCCATATCCTACTCACAAGGCAGGATTCAGACACGTTTGCATGCTGACTTTACAGGGGCGACCTTAGGGTTCACGGGGGAGACTTCAGGCCAGAAACCAAAGGCATCAGTGTGGGATCCTGGCAAGGACTCCCACCTCACAAAGGCCAGGATCCCCAGGGCTCGGCCCCCAAAGGGCGCTCAGCAGCGCCCAGCTACCGGCTCCTGCCGAGTGGTAAGGAGGTCCAGGGAAAGCCCCATTCCAGCGGACCGGGGCCCTTACTCCCGGCCCCCTTACCCCGGACGCCTGACAAGGCGCGCTCGGGGCAGGCCGCGCACGCGTGTCTGAGCGGAGGGCGGCTGCCTGGCAGCTCAGAGCCGGAGTCCCCCCTGCCGTCCCCCCATCTCTCCTTCCCTCGCCGCCGAAGCACCACCAGCACCAAATGGCAAAGCGCCGCTCCCAGCGCAGGGAGAGATGCGCCGGGCCGGCGGGACGGGCTCAGTACCGCCCCCCACCTCCCCGGGCCACCGCCGGCAATGGGGGCGCATCCCGGTCCGGGGCCGCCCTCCCTCGCCCTCACCGCCCGGGCCCAGGCTGTGGTGGGAGCCGGGCCGGAGCAGGGACGGGCATGCGCAACTGCGGCCTCCCTCCCGGTGAAGGTCAGCCCAGGGCCTAGCTGCAGGACTCAGAGTGGCAGGGGGAGGCGGAGGAGGGAGGGAGGGAGGAAGGATGCAGCGAGGAGCCTTAACTCCTTCCCTGCGGGAAGATGGTTACCAAGGTTGGGGCCCCAGCTCAGAGTGCCACCCTCCCCACCTTCTGTGGACCCTGCCCAGGGGGGAGGAGGGGAAAGGGGAGAAGAGTGAAAATGGAAGAAGAACGCTAGGAGGAGAGGAGGGAAGCCGGGAAGGGAAGAGAGGGGAAGGCAGGGGAGGAACAAAGGAAAGCAGCCTGAAGGAAGAGACCTCTTTGAGCTGCCTTGTTTCCCCTCTACCCCAGTGAGAAAGCTTTCCTTAGCAGAATGGAATTACGCTCATGGATTGTGTGTGTGTGTGTGTGTGTGTGAGAGAGAGAGAGAGAAAGAGAGAGAGAGAGAAGAATGGAGATCACCTGCTAGAGCTGTCAGGCTGAGGACCCCTGATTTCAGTGTTCAAGCCCATCCTTAAACCCAGCTCCGACTTTCCCCTCTAAACCCCAGAGCAAGCCAGGGGGCCCAGAGACAGCTCTGTCCGCCCCATTCTAATTGCCTGGCTTAAGTCCCAGGACCCCAGGGAACCCTGGCTAGCCAATGTACACAGGCCTGGGCCCCAGACATGAGTGGAGGGGAGTCTGCCCCTTAACCCCACCTTCCCACTAACCCCTTCACCCCCCCAGTGAGGAGCGTCTTCTAGCCAGCAGAAAGGACGTTGGCAGACCAGACCAGACCAGAGGCATCTGTGGGGCCCCGTCCTCCTCCACACACACCCCCACTACTTCACAAGCCAGAGCCACGCTGGGTACCTTCCTCTGTGCATGAATGTTTCTGTGCCCGGGATACCCTCTACTACTATTGAGAAGGCTGTCTCTCTGTGAGACTTTGCCTTTCTGTGTCAGTGTTTGAATACGCACAAGAGAGACAAATCTGGTAGAAAGAAGCAAAAAGCAAAGAAAAACTAACACACCAAAACAGTTGTGTGACCTTGGGCAAGTCACGGTCCCTCAGCTTCCTCAGGGATAGAAGAAGGGACTTTGTGCCCTGAAGTCCAACGATTCCATAAGACAGAGACCAGAACCAAGGCAGACATACAGGAAGGACAGTGTGACACAGAGAAGCAGGCCCATGCCAGGTCAGGGGGTGCTGCTAACCCAAAGTGAAGCCTGGTCCCTTGTTCCACACCCCTGCGTGAGCCCTCACCACGGTGCTGCAGCCTAGCTGTGTGGTCCCCAGGGGCCTGCACGGTAAGCAGGGGATGCATCAGGGTTAGTTGGAAACTCTTTGCCTTGGTGGGTTTCCTCAGTCCAATGGGGGCCCCATGACCCTCTCCTTGTCCCTCACACACCTCACACACAGTGACTGCAAACACCAGGATGCTGAAATGGCCAGTCCCGGGAGGCGAGAAGAGCTGGGCCTTTGGAGCCCTGAGCTGAGCATGCACAGGCCTCCAGGGAAGGTACATTTTGGCTTCACAGCCAGTCTTCTCTCACTGCCCTCATGGCCACTGCTCATGAGGTGGTCTCATAGCAGTTCACACCCAGCAGCTTGTGGCTCTGTGCAAACAGGAGCTGCAATGGCCTGGTCCCCACCTTGGCAAGGATGGGGTTGGTCTGAGGTGGTGCTTATATGAGATCCCAAGTGGGGCTATTGCTGCCCTGGCCCCATCCCACAGCCTAAGGGGTAGACACTACCCTGGTCTGCCTGGTAGGGCATCAGGGAGTGTCCCACAGAGCCCTCCCAGCTCTTCCCCATCTCCCTCTACCAACACAGACATGTCTGGCTGGATTCAGGGCAAATTCAAGGGGGATTCATGGCTTCAGGACTCAAAGGCTATCAAGATGCCAAGTAGCAATGGGCCCCTCCCTGTCCTCCTCCCTGTGGGCAGGAGCTCCCTTGGGCTGGGGAAACCCACCCACCTCCACAAGACACTCTGTCTCCAGCTGAAGCCATCAGTCCTGTTCCTGCCATCTCTGAAATGCCTGAGGCTCCCGGGAGTCACCCCCACTTTATGTCCCAGACATCCTGTTCCACCTTTGGGTCTATCAACAGACGCTGGTTCAGTCCTCACTGTGTTCACTACCTGGGGAGTTGGGGATCAGACTCAGGGGCAGCCTTGCAGCTGCCAGTGGATACCCAGCTCTGTTTACGGCCTGCTACGTGGTCCTGGGAGCACTACCTCCTCCCTGCGTGCTGCATCTTCACCTGTGAAGTGAGATGCTGCTGCCTTTCTCCTGACCTCCGGGAAGGCTGGATGGGGTTTGGCTGGCCTGCCAGAGTAAGGACAGTGCTGCCCTCCATCAGCAGGCCTCAAGCCTGGGCTCTGGCTCCGTCACCTCCTGGGCTGTACTTCAAGGCCATTGTCAGTACAATCTCTTGGTGACCTAATGTCCCACCTCTCACCTGGGGAGTTTCTGAGGCCTCAGCTACTGCATTGACCAGGTGATCAGAGGGATTTCTGCCAACTACTACATTCTGAGGTCTGGGATGTCAGCTGAGTGAAGAAAACTAAATAGAGAAAAGAATTCATCTGAATATTCTTAAAGACATTTTTGGGGAAATTACACCAAATAGCACCAGGCAGTAGACCATGTAGATGAAACATCCATGGAAGCAACATAGGGACCTGACCTCCCCAGAGTCTTCAGTTCCATCTGGAGTCAAGGGTGAGCCTTGCTCCCAGGGTCTGAAATGCACTTTCTCTTCTCCACCCATAGTGGGCCAGGGAGCCCTGCCCTCTCTTCCTCTACACCCCCTCTGCACTGGGCATACCTGCCTTCCTGTCACATGCGCCTCCTCCCTGACTATGTCAGGCACCACAGAAAGCCCCAGACTCCCCTCAACTCCCGCACCATCAGCTCCGTGGTTTCTATGCCCTCCTCTTCCACTCCCATTTCCCACCAGCCGGAACCCTTCTATGTGGTCTGTCACGTGAGTAAGTAAAATTTCCAGTCCACTCTGCCACTTCTGTGAACATCCATTTTACATTCTTATGACAGAAGCTAGACTCCCCACTTAGGATGTTTTTTCCCAAAGTCCTGCCCCCCGCCCTTAAGATGGGGTAGGACCTCTCCTTCCCTTGGTAGCTGGCTTTGCATGGTATCCACATACAATACCTTCATTTCTTGAGCGTTCTAGCTCCTGGCTCACTGTCACTCCCACTAGCATGTGCTTGTCCTGTTGCTTTTCAGGACATCCTTCTCCCACCTCTGGTCTCAGTTCCCTGGCTACCTCTCTTCCAGTGTTCTCCCCTCCCTCCCTCAGGCACTCAGTCCAGAGTCATCTCTTGGACCTTGTCACCCCACCCTCAATTTCAGTCTCATGCACCCCATTCTCTGATCAATACCTCCTTTCTTTCCAGCTCAGTTTGTCCAATGCCCTACCCCCTACAGCCTGTGACTCCACTGGAACCTCTGGTCCATTTCTCTGACCTGCAACCCTTGTCATAACTACACACTCCCTTTTTTAAGCCATGGTAAAATAGACATAACATAAAAGCTACCATGTTAGCATATATTTCTTTTTTAGAGTTATTTTATTGTTTGAGAGGAGGGAGGGCCCAGACCAGTCTCTGTGGTTGTATATCATCAGTTGTGACATAGTTTCATTCCACACAGGTGGATGTGGGGCTGCGCAAGGTGGGAACCCAACCGGGGGCCTTCTGCATGGGAAGCACATCCCAGCTCAGCACATGGGTTTGCATAGGCTGGGGCCGGGACTCGATCCCATCCACAGACCCCACGATTGCAGGGCAGGCAATCAGCCTGCTGAGCTATCCTGGTCTCCCTGTTCTTGACTCTTTTACTTAAGACTTAAATCCAGCTTCATCAACACCTCCCCTGCACCCAGCACCTGACATAACCCACCCTGCCCTGGTGTCATGAGTGCTTCAGAAGCATGGACTTCAACTGCCTGGCTTTCTTCTCTTTCCGTTCTCCCCTTCTACATGAGTTTTGCATGACTTCTCCCTCCTCCCCCTCCTCACTCCCAGCGGATGCCCCTGCTTCTTGCTTCACTGAGAAAATGGAAGCTCCCAAAGACCTTCCAGAGACTCCCACCACATCCTCTCGCCTCCTGGCAGCTCTCTCCTCATCCTACAGCTGAGTTATCTGTGTTTTGGTCCTCAGCTGCCATCCTGTGTACTGGCCCCTGTCCCCTCTCACATGCAGGGACTTAGCTCCAGCAGTCCTCTCCCACACTTTCAAATGGTCAGCTTTCCCCTTGCTATTGGATTCCCCTGGTCAGCATGCAAAGTCCCTTCATTGTATCCATCTGCTTATCTCATTGGGTACTACCAAGTTGCAACAAAACTTCTCAAGAGAGTTGTCTCCATTCACTGTCTTTACTTCCCTGGAATCCCAGTTCCCTCAGGGGCACATCCCACTGCTCCACTGGAAATGCTCCTGTCATGACCACCAATGCCACATTGATACCATCTGTTCTGAGGCATCACCGCACTCAAACAGCTGTCACATGAGACACAGTTGGCCACTCTCCTCCCTTGGAAACATGCTCTTCCCTTGGCTATAGGACACATCCCTCTCTGAGCATTCCTCTAGCCTCCTTTGCTGTCCTGTCTCACCTCTTGGGCTGTCCAGCTCTTATTCTTTTTCAGTGTTGGAGCACTTCAGGGCTTAGTCCTTGGTCCTATTCACTGCTCCACATTCACTTCCTTGGTGATTTCATCCATCATCCAGTCTCATAGCTTTAAATATCATCTATATGTTGACAAATCCCAAAGTTTTCCTCCAGCACAGTCCTCTGTCCTAGTCCCAAGACTCAAATACCCAACTGTCTACTCTACATTTCCACCTGGATCTTTCATAGATGGCTCTAACTTCATATGTCCACAACAAAACTGCTCTTCTGCCCCAATCTTGGCTCTCTACCCACCATCCTTACTCTCTTTCCAGTTGTTCAAGGCCCACAAGCTTGGAATGACCCTAGAATCCTCGTTCTCTCATATCCCACATCCAATCCAAAGGCAAGTCCTGTTGGCTCTGGATCCAGAATTCAACCCCTTCTCACCTTTCACAGCTACTACCCTGGTCCAATCTGTGAATATGGACCAGCTTGCTTCCAACCTGCCCCAAACAGTTTATTCTGAATATGGCAACCAGAGTTGTCCCTTAAAAAGAGATCAGATCACACTACTTCTCTGCTTGAAACTCTCTCAAGCCCCCCATCATATTCCAGGTAAGAGCTGAGGTCTTACAGGTACCAGGACCCAGGCCCAATGGCAGTCCCTGCTCCCTTTGTGCCGTAGCTGCTGCCACTGCTCACTGTATTCTCTTCCCCAGGCCTTGTGGTTCTTCAGAAATTCCAGGCACTCACCAGCTGTGGGGCTCTGAGCCTTCTGTTCTTTCTCTTCTACCAGCTATCGGCATGACTAACTCGTCACCTTAAATTCTTTGTTCAAATGTGTCCTTCTCTGGGGGGCAAACTGTCCACACTATGAAGAGCTGCAGCCTTCCATCGCCTTCACACTCTTCATCTCATTCACCTCCCACCTCCCACCTTCCACACCATGTCCTTACTTACTAGGCCAGTGTTTAACTTCTCTTTTCCTGTTTGAATGTGAGCTCCAAAGGGGCATTTATCTGTGTGTTGTTCACAGATAAATAGGCTGAGCTGCCATAGCATTTTAAACAGGACAGAAAACAACAGTCCTGTCTGTTTCAAATGGGATGTCTGGTCAGCCTACAGAAACCTTGAATTTAGCCGAGTGAGACTAGGCTGACCAGAAGTCCCATTTGAAATGGGACAGTACCATTGTTTGCTGTCCCATTTCAAATGGTCAGACCACAGATAAATTCTGAGTAGCTGGCACATGGTAGAGACTGTGATATCTTAGAGATCACACCATACCAATTCAACGCAGGATTTCTAGCATGTTTCCAAATGCTGGATGATGTTACAGCATGTGCTCATTTTATGGTAGGACTGATAACAATACCATCATCTTAGGTTCGTATAGGACTTTACTTTTGACCAAGCTCTTTCACACACAGTAACCAGCCTAATCCTGACAGAGACCTACCAGGTGGGGGCTAGGCTTCCCATTCTAAAGATAAGGAAAGGAGGCTCTGATAAGCCATGCAACTTGCCAACAGTCACTGTGTTATTATGGGGCAAGCCTGGGACCGCAAATCAGCCTCCCAAATTCAAGATCCTGGGTTTTCTCCTTTGTTCCAAGCTGCCTCTCCAACATCCCCTTGTGTAATGCCTGCCAGCTAGAAATAGAAATAGTCTCTCTCTCACACACACATTCTTCCACCTGCCTTTTGAGGAAGGAAATCAAGATTCCTAGAGCCCTGTACATTTAATTACCTTCAATTATCTTTTAAAATATACCCTCCCCCCAAATCTCAAGCAGATTGTTTCAAACACTGGGAATACAAATTCCAGAATATTTGCTATCAAGATGTCTAAAACAGAAGATGCTGGGATAGCTCAGCAGGTTGAGCACTTGCCTTGCAACCGCAAGGTCCAGGGATCAAATCGTGGCCCTGGCCTGTGCAAACCCATATGATGAATTGTGGTGCAACTAGTAACCAGTGAAGTTTCTCGCCTCCCATGCGGGAGGCTCCCTGTTTGGTTCCCACCCTGCACAGTCTCATATCCACCTGTGTGGAATGAAACTATGTCACAACTGATGATGTACAAATGTGGAGACTGCTCTGCCCCCAACCCCCAACAATAAATCTTTTAAAAAAATGTCTAAAATAAATTTTAATGCATTTGAGCGGGTTCCTTTAGGCCCTGTGTAAGAATTACTTTTTAGCCAACAAAATAGAATCCTAGTTAAACTGAATAAGCCCTTAGCTCCTGGGTGGAATAATGGGCAGTTCAGTGGCTTCTCCTGGCCTTGAGGATAGACACACATGTGTGTCCATGTAACTCCTATATGGGCAACATATGCAGACTCACCATGTCAATGTGCTCCCTACCTTCCCACCTGGACACCGAGTATGTGCTTCATTCTGGAACATGTGGTTACATGGCCATAGGCAGGTGGTGCTCTGGGGCAGCCTCAGTGTCACCTCCTCCTGCCTTCCTGGTGCCACTCAGTGGACACAGGTCTGAAGAACTCAACCTGGCCTAAGGACGGTAGGAAAAGGGGTCTTAGCAGAAGGCAAGAGGCTCTGTCTGTGCCCAGAGGATCACAAGTTTCTTAGGGGACCAGGCAAAGGAGGTGGCACTGACAGGAAGAGGAGCCTGCTCGGCCTGATGACAGACGTGGGCTCAGCCTCTGCAGTGTCCCCACACAGCATACCCTGTAAATGAGCAGACTGTGCTCTGCTCTAGGGCCCCAGTAGTGTGGTCACAGCCGAGAAGCCCTGTGAAGACTCATCATGGAGGGGGCAGCGGAGCAGGCAAGGGAAGGGGAATTCTGAGGGCCTGGACCTGCTTGGTGAACCACCCCTGGTTTCCGCAAACCTCTGTAGCTAAGGCTGACTGGTGCTCCCACCTGTACAATTAACCCTGAGTGGCCCTTCAGTCTGCCCTGACCCCACGGCCTTGCTTCCAGATCCAGGTTCTTGCCTTGGCTATTGCAACCCAGTCTATGTCAGCTCAGGACCCTGATAGAGGGGCCTTACTGTCCCACCCTGTCCACTGTCCCAGTTCTTCCGAGCTCCTGTCCTCCAGGCCCTGAGCCCAATGCCCTTGGCGGGTTCCCACTGCTTCTATGGTGTGATGCTTCGGAGCTTGGACTTGAGAACAAGGCTTGTGAAGTCCTCTTGGCACCGCTAATATTTTGGGCTGGATAATTCTTCATTGTGGAGACTATGTCATGTATCATATGATGTGCGGAACATTCCTGGTATCTATCACCCCTCCAGTGTGATAAACAAACATATTTCCAGACATGATATTTTTGTCCCTAGAGGGTGAAATTGCCCAGGGTTGAGAACCATAGTTGCGGGTTTATCCCCAGCTCATCCGCTGAGTGACCATAACCTTGGACAAGTTACTTGAGCTTTCTGAGTCCCATCTGTAAGACAGGGGCCCCACATCTGACTCAGGTGGATGGGAGGGTTCACGTGAGGTCATGTATGGGCAGGATTCAGCACAGCCCCTGGCACAGAGTAGAGTAGACACAATGAACAGTCACTGCTATTACTGGCTTCCTGGGCTAAGCTTCCTGCCCGAGTTCTCCAGTAGCCACGAGCTTGGCTGCCACTGCTCCATTTATCTCTGGGTCCCGTTGGTCCTGCTGCTGGCCAGCCCCCAGCTAGAGGAACAGTGCAACCAGGGAGGCCTCAGAGCCCTGTAGCTGCAGGGCATCCCAAATGCCAGGAGGGCACCTGCAAGAGGTGGGCCAGGTGATACGCGTAGTGGCCAGTTATGGAGTCAGGGTGTCCCACGCAAACTGCTGGAAGCTGTACCGGGCAGAGAGCGGCCATTCCTTGTGCAGGCGGGGCCGTACATGGGCAGCCTGTGTGTGCAGGCCCGAACCTCAGCAGGGGCCTTCAGGAGAGGAGGGAAAGGGAGACATCCCAGAGCCACCACGAACAGCAAGTCACCTGGACTGAATGCTGAGAACGTTCAGCTTGTTGGCCCAGGGAAGCTGAGGTTCGGGAGGTGCTGATGGAAGCATCTGAAGGAAGAGCAGGGCCTCCTCCCCACACCCACCTCCTTGCCACATGTAGTGAGCACCTACTAGGTGGCAGCCTGTGTGACCTGCTGCTGAGCCCCACGCTACACACAGCCTCAGCCTCAGGTTGGAAGTTTGAGGACCCGATAGGGACCGCTGGAACGGAAGGCCTTGATGGGGGGGAGATGTGAGAAGCTCACGTTGGCTCCCACCCCGGGACCACCACAGCTCTGGCACAAAGTAGGGAAGAGGGAAGGCCCAGGGCCTCTCTCCCAGAGTTCTGGATGTATGCTGGTCAAGAAAGCCTCTCACAGAGAGGCCTGCAGGCCAGGGGAGCCTGGCCCAGCACCTGGCGTAGAAGGTGAAAATCCTTATGGAAGACAGAGCAAATGGCCCCTAACAGCAACCTCTGTGGAGGGGCCGTGGCCTTGGTGGCCTGGAGGAGAAGCCAGCAGCTACAGCCATGCTGAGAGAGTTCCGGGCTGCCATGCGCCGGCCGCCACATGGATGAGTGACACACTGAATATGGGGGTATCCATGGCACAGACAGGCACAGTCCACGAGGCCAGCTGGAGCAAGGGGAGGGGCCTGTGTCCCAGCGGCCAGGGGCCCAAAGGATCCACAGCGGGAGGGAGTCGAGGCGTTCCCTGGGTCTCCCCATGGTGGATAAGACCCAGGGGCACGTCCTGGAGGCTGTGGCCACTTAGAGCTCATCTCCTGTCTCCTCCATAAGACACGGCTTCAAATGCTGAAGGCAGTGATCACAGTCACCCTGCTTGGGGCTGAATTATGTCTCTCACCCAAATTCAGTTGTTGGAATCCTCACCCGCCAGTACCTCAGAACGTGTCCCTCATTTAGAGACATGGTCTTTACAGAGGCCATCAAGTTAAGATGAGGTCATCAAGGTGACTAATCCAATATGACTGGTGTCTTTAAAAAATAGGGGAAAACTGGACACAGACTCAGACATACACAGAAGGAAGACAATGTGAAGAGACACAGAAGATGGCCTGAGACACGTCCTTCCTCACAGCCCCCAGAACTGTGCGAACGTGTGTTGCTGATGTCTCAGCTGCCCCTGGGACTCTGTTATGGGAGCCTGAGCAAACGGACCCACCCCCAGCACGGCTCTGCCCTGCTCCTGTGCGGGTCTCTGCACTGCCCAACTCTGCCCCCACAGCCTTTGGCTTGCCTGAAGCCCCTGCACACATGGCCCTCAGAACAATGTCCCTAGTAGCACGGCACAGGGCAGAACCTGGGGCCCGAAGACCTGAGTTCGAGTCTGTGCCATGTCCACCTGAGCATCAGTCTCCCCTTTAAGATGGCTCTGCCATCCTCTTACCTGTCTCCTTGGGTTATTGTCAATAGTGAAATAGCAATGATAGGACATGTGAAAGTCCTCTTTAAGTCACAGAGGACTGACTGACTAGTCACCACTGTTATCAATAGATCACTCTTTGGTAACCACCCTTCTCACTCTGAACTTGTATTGAACTCACTGTCAATTAAAACCTCCATTTTCTTTCTACTTCGATGGTGCCAAAAAGCATGTCTCCCGATCACGTATTTGTAAAGTTGCCTTTCTGGACTCAAGAACAGACATTTGTATTTATTCCTGTTCATATTCATCTCGTGAGCACTGGCCTGTTATTCTGGCTTAAGAGCTTTTAAATCTCAGTTCTATTATCCGATATATTTACCGTCCTTCCCAGCTGTGTGTCATTCATAAATCCAGTGAGCATGACCTTCTCTCTTCATCCAAGTCTTCGCCGAAGGTATCGAAAAAGGACAGGCACCAGGACCAAGCCCTCTCTCCAGACAATCTACACTCTTTGGGCTTAGTCTTCAACTGGAAGCAAATTTATTCCATCACAAGGAACATCCAGTGATGTGCTCAAGTGTCATGTTGGTAGTTTAAATTCAGCCACAGCAGCATTTATACCACAGGAATTGGCAAATGACACAAATCAGAGCTCGGCTCCCCCTTCCCAGCCTGTCAGGAGTAGTTGTTGAATTTTTACCAGCACACCCCTATGTGTAGCCCATGTGTATGTGCCCCACTCAAGATACTGGGGGAAACCCTCTCAAACACCTCCAAATTAATGCACACGTCTTCACAGAGTGTAGTAGCTTACAACAGTCCCATGTGCACTGTGTATCACTATACCCATTATAAAGGTGAGGAGCACAAGGCTAATGATTGACTCAGAGCCACACAGTGAACTAGTGTTGCAGGTGGGGCCCCTGCCCTGAGAGGGGGTTCCGCAGTAGCCCCTGTCCCTCGCCACCAACAGTACGTCATTGTAGATTAATGAGCAATGCTTCTCAAAATGGAATCCCTGACTGATACTTAGGAGAGTCCTTAAGTTTTGACAAGCTTCTAAATTTTGTTTATAATTCATTGATGACAAGAGACTATTTAAAGTGGCAGCAGCTCTTAATGCAATGTTTCTCAAACTGAGGCCCCTGATGAAGGGATGGGGGCTTGAGAAATCCTGACTCAGTCTTCTGGGCTTGAGGGATAGAAGACAGGGGACAGACAGGTGATGCGGTGAGGAAAGTTCAAGGCAGGTGTTACAAATTGGGCAAGGCAGACATTTTTGCTTAGCCCACATTGTGTCTTAAATGCTCTTTAAAAACCTTACAAATTTCACATAAAAAGCCAGATTTCCAGAATTTCTTAAGAAACAGGAAATCTGGTAGGATGCCGGATAGTTCAGCAGGTTGAGCACTTGCCTGGCAACTGTGACTTCCTGGGATCGAATCCCAGCCCTGACTTGTGCAAACCCATATGCTGAACTGCCGTGTAGCTGGTAACCCCTGAGATGGCTCAGCAGCAAAGCTTCTCACCTCCCAGGTGGGAGGCCCCCAGTTTAGTTCCCACCCCACGGGGCCCCACATCCACCTGTATGGAATGAAACTATGCCACAACTAATGATGTACAATGATGGAGACTGCTCTGGGCCTTCCCCTCTTCTCTCTCTCTCTCACCTTCTCTCAAACCATAAAATAAATCTTTAACAACAACAACAACAAAGGAAACAGGAAATCTGACAACATAAGCCCACTGATACCTTGGAATAGTCAGATGAAGCTCCGCAGGGGCTGCCCCTTTTTGAAAAGGCAAGAACTGGCGATTCACACCCCTCACACCCTATTTTAGGGGCCACAAACTCTAATGCCCCTACTGTAAGGTGACCAGACGTCCCGTTTTTGGCGGGGACAGTCCCGATTTTTAACAATTTGTCCCGCGTCCCGCGGCGTTTTAAAAAAGTCCTGATTTTTGGAAAGAATGCACGACAAGCTAGGGAACGGCAGGAGATAGACCAAATTTTTAATCAAGAACCCCCTCCCCCCCAGTCAATGGTGTCCCACTTTACCAATGTTAAAATCTGGTCACCTTACCCTAGGGGCCCAGCAGTTAACATAAATGAGAAGCTTAAGCTTTGAGCAAGATGACAATTAGCCTTTGACCTTGGGCCTCAGTGCTTGCGGTACAAAGGGAAAGGCTGGAGCCTGTTTTGTTTCTCTGTGGGCCGCTGTTGTTTGGGTCAAGGAAATAAAATCAAATAAAAAGATGAGGTGATTGTTCCAGTGGAGAGAGGAAAGGGTAGTGTGAAAGATCACTCCCAGGTCTGGACTTGAGCTTCCATGTCACTGTTAGCAATGTGGCCAGCCCCACCCCCACTGCAGAAGGGACCCCGGTGTCTCGTGTTCATGTGTTTGCAAGAAAGCGTCTACGCTATTCCCCTGGAAAGAAGACTCTGGACTAATCCTGCTCCAGCCTCTTTCCCTTGGATGGGGCTTTGTCTGATTAGGTGGTGAGGGTCTGACAGGTACTGCGCAAGTTCCCATCCTGGGTAGGGAGAAGGTGAAGTCAGGGTCATCCCTGTGAGCTGTCCTTCCCCTGTGAGTGAGTCTGCTGATAGGAGGGAGTCCGTTTCTTCCTGTTCCCAGGCCCACGTGAGCAAACCCAGTCAGGACATAGGGTCTGCCTTCTACATTTGGGCCTTAGGTCCAAGCTTCTTTCTTCAGTCCAGCTTTCCCTGCAATTACATTGATAACCCCCTGCCATCGGTGCCTATTTCTCAGGGGCTTTAGTATCTGAGGGGTAAGGTACATGACAGGTCCCTCCTACACCCAAACTCACCTGTTGGGCAAACAAGGTCCTCCTTTTCCTGTGAGGATATTACCCTTACCTCAGGAATGTGACTCTGTATGTATGTGATTCTGGATTTGAAGCAAATCTTCCTGATGCCTGATATTTATCAGAAACATTGTTGCAAATAGTAACAGAGACTATTTCCCAAAGGCAGGGAATGCATTCCTCTAGTTGTTCTAAATTTTATCTTTGGATTCAGCACAATCAGCAATATTTCTATGACTACCTAGCACTATTTGTGCTGTCTTACCCCAGGAAACTGTCATGGCGTTGTTGAGGACATTGTTTAATTTTGTCACCAAGGTCCCCTTTATGTCATCACACAGGAGAGACATTTTTGGGGTCTCAGGACCAGAAATCATAGTATCTGAGCAAATGGTTGGGTAACTGCTCATGTTCCCCACTGTGGGAAGGGCCCTGGGGCCTCTCCATTTCTTTGTTGTGCACTAACCTCATCTTGGCTAGACATATTTTCCTTTCCTGTATTCTCAGTATCCTGATTTCCTCACTGTACATGTCTTTGCAAACTACCTCTAACCCCTCCTGGAATGAGGTGGAGCAAAATTACATCTTCCTTCATCTTCTCCTCTCTACCCTTTTCTCCTCCCTCACAGCATGCTGGTCCACACTCCAGGCCCACAATACAATTCCATCTGGAAGGAAGGTTGACATGGAGCCAAGTTTGTGAATTCTGGTAAGAGCATGAGTACAGCACACACTCATGAGACATAGTCTCAAATTTCCTGGACTTTAGGTCACAAAGAAATCCATTTCACATCTTGGGAAGCAAATGAAGAGGTGGACAGGGCTGAAGTGAGCATCTGCTTTCCCATAGGGTCCCTCAGGAGTTACTGAGGGTCCGCACATGCCTCACCAGCATAGGACACTAAAGGACACTGCCACGGCCCCCACAGAGTATCCCCAGGCTGAGCCCCGACCAGAAGCAGCCTGACCCGTCTGGTGCAGTAATTTCAGAGGGTTCAGATTCCAATCCATCTGAGGGCCATTCACTCATCCGCGTGTCTGCAGCCTCCTCTGTGACTCCTCCTCCTGGTGACACCTCCAGCTCATTACCTCTGCCCCCTAACGATCACTTGCAATCACAGCACGGAGCCCTGGAGGGAAGGAGGAGGGGCCTGGTCTAGCTGCTAGCGTGAGGCTTGTCAGTAACCAAGTGACAGCACATTTCCAAGCTGCCAAGCGTCAACGCCGGCTCCACGCTGGTGACTACCAGTACTGAATGGAGGCCAATTTTACGTTAATGTGACTCCAAATGAAACTGCCAGATACTTCCCCCAGTACCTCACCGCTCAGCACCTCCACCAGACGCGGAGGTGGGGGCTCCTGACTCCCCAGGAATCCCAGATGAATGCTGATTCACCTTGAGACTAGGGTGGGGCCACTCAGGGGACCAGGAGTCACTGGGACATGGCTTGCACCAGAGTCTCCCTGCCCCCAAACTTCTCAAGCCTCCCCTCCTCCACTGCCCCTCCTGCAGGGTGACACCTTCCTCAGGCCAGGCCTGGGACCGCCCAGGGTCCCATCTACTGCTGTTGAGGAGTCCCTTAGAGCTTAGCTCCGTGTCCCCCATATCAGCCACAAGTTACAAGGACTCCCCATGCAGGGGCCCAGCTTCGGAGCACCTGCCTACTAGGGGCCTCTGCTGCCTCTCCATCAGCCTCTACCACTCTCTGGACAAGGCTTCCACACTCAGACACCCCAGAACTTTAGAGAGCAGCCTAGGAAGAATGTGCTTAGTACACTGGCTTGCACCTTTTCCTTAGGATTCTGCGTTGAAAACCCAAACCCTGCAACCTGAAGAACAGGTGCACACAAGCTAAGGTGATTGCAGGCCGTGGATGGGACGTGTGTCTGGGGCCCTGGATTTTCCTGCCCCTCACTGCATTTGTACCCACGGCCATCAGCTGGGGTTCACCTCCACCCAGTGCTGCTCTGTGGTCTGGGCCTGCCAGGTCCCTGCAGCCAGAGCCCTGCACTGTTTTGCCCTGGGCACAGCCGCGGGGTAGGGGAGGGAAAGAAGGCGCGGGGCTGCATTTCTTCAGAGCAGCGCCCACAGGAGGGGGAATTCCTCCCATTCGGCCCACGCCTTGACCCTGCACCAGCTGACCCCAGCTTCCTGTCCTGTGAAAGGCCACCTCAAGGTGCCCATCGAGGGCTTTCCCTGAGGCCGGATCTGCTGCAGCACTTCCTGCGGGATGGCCCCTCAGCCACCCCTGCTGAACTCTGGGCCTTGTGCGTCAGCACTGGGTCCCACAGCTCCCAGCCTGCTGCCTGGTGACCCCCATGGGAGAGGATGCCAGGGTGACAGGTGAGACTGAGCAGGCAGAGCCCAGGCCAGACCACAGGCTTAGACCCAGCGTGTCCACCCCCAGGCCCACGGGCCGCACACAGCCCAGGACAGCTTTGAATGCGGCCCAACACAGATCTGTAAACTTTCTTAGAACGTTATGAGATTTTTTTGGTGATTTTAAAAACTCATCAGCTCTAGTTAGTGTTGGTGTATTTTAAGTGTGGCCCAGGGAAGCCAAAGGCTGGACACCGCTGCCCTAGAGGGATGGGGCTCTCCGGGAGGTGGCCTTTCCACTGGGTGCCTCAGCGCGTCCTCCTGGACCTGGGGGCATGAAGTGGGACCATCCAGGCTGCTCACCTTTGCTCTGCCAGGAGGAGGCTGAGGTGTACAGTGGGCCGCACCTCTGAGCTCCAGGTCTGGAGGCAGCACGGGGCTGTCCGTGCTACGGGCCACCCCCACCCCCTCAGCCAAGAACAAAGCCCTGCTTGGGTCCTGGGAGGCTTTGAGATTTGCCACAGTATGTCTGGGGTTAGGTTTCCAGAGCCCAAGTTGTGCCAGGCACCGGCAGGTTCTTCCAGGTAGCATGGGAGAGGGAAGAGGAGGTGGGTGTCTGGGTGTCTGTCAGCGGGGAAGAGCAACTAGCCAGACCCCCAGACCACTTTCACCTGAGCCCAAAGTGTGGCTTCAGGTTTGCTTATCGTTGGCTTGGGCTGACTTTGAGAGACAGGACCCAGGGAGGCCAGGGCATGGGGGGGCACGTAGCCAGAGGCAGCACAAGTTGAAGAAGGACATGGGCAGCGTCTAGGGGCTGCAGCTGTGGGAGGGCCAAGGAGGCACTGCTGTGGGCCTGGCTGGGGCAGACGTGTCAAGAGGGGGCCATGGAATGTGACCAGGGGCCAGAGCCCGCAGCCTGCAGTGGGGCCCAGAGCTCCTGTTTCTGGGCTGGTGGAGAGGCAGCGCCTACCTGTACCACGGTGGGTGGGTGCTGAAGGCCTGGAGTCATCAGTGGCTGGGTCCTGCAGCAGGGGAGTCATCCAGTGCCCCCTCGGTGCTGAGGCTCAGAGCCCACCGTGCCTGCAGCACCAAGCACCATCCTAGGAAGAATCTGAAAGGAGAGGGCAGTGGGAGGGGCAGGCCTGACCCGGAAGCTCCGAAGACAGACTTGCACTGGGCCTCAGGAGGCTGGTGAGGACGCCTGAGGGGGCTGCCCTGTGCACTAGCTCCCCAACTGGGGGGTGTGCAGGAAGGGACCAGGACTGAGGCGTCTGGTGAGGGCCAGCCCAGGCCGGGGGCCGCAGAAAGGGCACCAGGTGGGAACAGCGAGGACAGGAAGCAGTCAGAGACCCGGTCCTGCAGGACAGAGCACAGCGCAGAGAAGCCAAGCGGGGTCCGGGCTCCAGCAGGGAGGCAAGTCCTAGGGACTTGGTGGTGGGGAGAGAGCTGGGCACTGGAGGTGAAGGGCAGGCCATCAGGCCAGGATGGGACGTAGGTGCCTTCTGGTCATCCCCAGGGGCATCACAAGGGGATTTTAGGGGAGTAGTCAGGTAAAGTCAGCCTGCATCCCTTCCTGTACGCACAGCCTTCCTGGATTCACCCTCATGGGTCATGGGCTGGAGTCAGAGCTAAAGTCCCTGGGCAGACAGTGCGTGTGGGGGTGAGGAGCGGGTAGTGCTGGAGACAGAGGGTGGGAGTGGGAAACTTGAGAGTGGTTTAGGGTCACATGTAGGTGCTGGTGGTGACTCTGAAAAGGGTAAGGAGGAAGGGGAGCCAATGAGGAGAAAGATAACAACAGGGGAGGATTTCTAGCCCGGGCGGGGGTGGGGCCCTGGGGGAAGGTGGGAGACAGAGGGACAACCTGAATGGGACACAGGAGTCCAGGTAGTAAGACACCAAGTGGAGACAGGGGAGGTGCCAGGCAGGGGGAAGGAGGGGCGGTGCCAGGCAGGGGGTAGGAGGGGAGGTGCCAGGCAGGGTGT